>JARPMJ010001878.1:0-37500 GCA_033366665.1 Phoxinus dragarum | reverse complement strand
CTCGGCATCTGGCATGTAGGATGTCCATCTTATTCCGGAGAGATCGTACATTAGCCGTCACAACTGAAGCAACTTCCTCGTTTCCTCGGCTTGCGTAGGATGTCAGCGGGAATTACATCCGATGGTATTAGGCCGGGAGTGACGGAGCCCTGGAGAGAGAGAAGATCTTGACGGGAGTTGGTGATTTTGTTGCTGTTACACATCCGGGTGAAACGCTGCACACCTGAAATCACGAGTGATCAGTCAAAAGATCGCCATGATCCCCAGGATTTTTCCTATGTAGATCATGTTAGCCATAGTGTTCATTTGTAGACCTCACACAGTAGACAAACTTAGACGAAAGAAAAAACAAACAAAAAAAACATTTACAGACTGTGTTGTCGCAGCAGAGTATGTGACACACTTGTGAAATAAATATAATTATTTTAATGTTTTATATTTATATTTCATGTAGATCCTCCACAGAACGTCTCAGTGTCGGTCAGTGGGTCTGGTGTAATACTGGAGGGAGATTCAGTGACTCTGAACTGCAGCAGTGACTCAGACCCTCCGGCTCTGAACTTCAGCTGGTTTAAAGGAGGAACATTTGAAGGATCTGGAAGAATCTTCAGCATCTCAAACATCAGCTCTGATCACAGTGGAGAATACAAGTGCAAGTCCATCAATGAACATGGAGAGAAAGACTCTGATGCTGTGATGCTGAATGTCATGTGTGAGTTAATAAATGTGAGTCAGTAAATCATCTGGTTATTGTAAGTTCTCCAATAATGTTTTATTTTTGTCTCTTTCAGACCGACCGAGAAGCGTCTCAGTGTCGGTCAGTGGGTCTGGTGTAATAGTGGAGGGAGATTCAGTGACTCTGAACTGCATCAGTGACTCAAACCCTCCGGCTCTGAACTTCAGCTGGTTTAAAGGAGTAACATTTGAAGGATCTGGAAGAAACTTCATCATCTCAAACATCAGCTCTGATGACAGTGGAGAATACAAGTGCAAGTCCATCAATGAACATGGAGAGAAAGACTCTGATGCTGTGATGCTGAATGTCATGTGTGAGTCTACCTTGATTTTAGATCAGTTCTGGAGGATTATTTGCTCAATTACTGCATGTCATCTGACACTTTTTGTCTTTTCAGATCCTCCACACAGCGTCTCAGTGTCGGTCAGTGGGTCTGGTGTAATAGTGGAGGGAGATTCAGTGACTCTGAACTGCATCAGTGACTCAAACCCTCCGGCTCTGAACTTCAGCTGGTTTAAGGAGAGTGAAACCTCAGCTGTTGGATCTGGACAGAGTTTCAGCATCTCCAGCTTTAACTCCAGTGTCAGTGGACGCTTCTACTGTGAGGCTCAGAATAAACATGGATCTCGGAGATCAGCGTCTGTGTCACTCACTGTTAAAGGTATTTTCTATAAACACTCTTTCAGTTTCTTCTGTCTCACGTGTGAAATGATCTTCATGATCATCTTGTTTAGGGGTTCAGAGAGATGCTCTACTCACAGTTTTTGGGATTGTGGCGGGATGTGGAGGATTGATCTTCATCATCATCATCATCATTGTGTTCATAAAGTGAGTGAATGTTGATCTGCACACTAAATCTAAGTCTATTCACTTAAAAAAAGCGACCAAAATCAATCTCACATATGAAGCAAATTATAAAGTATAATCAGGGGTGCACATAACTTTTTCAGTGAGTTACTCAGGTGAGTACCAGGAGATGGTGTTTGGTACTCACCCCATATGTAGCGTGTTCTTAAGTGCAGTCTTCCTCACTGTCCTCCTCCGTGTTGCCACCACTGTCTTCTTCAGTGTCGCCAGCACTGTCCTCTGCTTCAGCTTCCTGCATGGTAGATGATGAAGATGCTGCAGATGCACCTCCCTGTCCTTGGTTTAGCCTGCGATTAGTTGTCTCCATTCACAGGTCAACAGCTTGCTTTGGGTCAAATGTCTCTGTGGTCTGCTTTGACAGGTGAATGTGTATCAGGGCTGAGAGACGAGCATGTGACAGACGAGATCTGTACTTATTTTTTATTATGTTGAGATGTGAGAATCCCCTCTCACAAGCTGCACTGCTTAAAAGGCAGTGTAAGAGACAGTGTAACCACCTTGTTGATGTTGAAGTAAGCATCTGGGTTACTTGTATTTACAATTTGGACCAAGTCATACACAGAAGAGGCTCCCAGGCGTTTCCCTGCCTGCTTTAAGCGCATCCATTCTGTCACAGTGGTGTCTTTGTCAAGTTGCAATGTGGCCTCATATTTCTTGAGAATGCTGCAAAGTGTTGTGTTTCCAAAACTGTGGAGGTCTTGCATTTCCTGAGGCCATGTTGAAGGATCAAATACTAAGAAATGATCACATGACTTCAGGGAGTCATATCTGATTTCAAACTCTTCAATTAACCCCCTGAGTAAGTTTGTCTTGTCTCTGTCAGCATCAGCATTAGAAACAGTGTGTGCCCTGTGGCCTTCACCATCAAGCAGAAGTGTGAACTGTCCAATGGCCACCATGAGTTCATCCTTACATTCTCCAATGGTCAACTTTTCCTTCTGAAACCTAATGGACGTGGTCTTCAAAATGTTGCCAATGTCAAGCATGTTTGACAGAAAGCACTGAAAACGCTCTGTGAAGATATGCAGCAAGTCACTGTTATCACTCGTAGCCAGTTGCATTTTAATGGCTGGCAATAGTCTTGATATTTTTAAGTGTTTCATGCCTCCATGCAGACCATCTGATATTATGAAACTTACCCAGTTTCACAAAGGAGATCCCATTTTCCTCACACAGCTTCTTCAGTTCAGCAGTTTTTTTTGCTCCACCTTTTTGTAAATAAAACTGCAACAGCTTGACCACAGAGCGATTAAATGTCTCACAGTAAGGAACGTTGCGATCAGCTGATTTTGCGCAATTCTCCAATGTGTGTGCGGTGCACAGAATGTGCACAATGGAGTCTCCAACCGCAGCAAGTCGCCGGAGTTTTGGCACAACGCCGTTGTACATACCGACGTTGACAGCAGCCCCGTCTGTGCACACAGCGACCAACTTTGTTGTCCAGTCATCCAAGCCTGTGTCCTGGAAAAGTCTCACAAGTCCGTCTGTTATGGCCTGCGCAGTTCGGTCAGCACCCAATTCAATCAGTCCAATAAAGTCTGAGGTAAGCTCTCCGTTGTTGGACACAGACACAATGTAAACGATTTCCTGCTCAGTTTTTGTGATGTCCTCAGATCCATCAAAGAGCAGCCCCCAAAATTCAGCAGACTGCAACTTGGCTCGTAACTCCCCGCTGATCGCGCGCGCGATGCTTTGCATGATCCGTGTGCCTCCTTCACGTGAATGATATGCACCTCCGACATTCACTCCTAGCCGCTTCATTAAAGGAATATCCTCAGAATAGGAAGACATGGGACGTGCGTGTTTAGCTTTATGTAAGGCGAGGAGAAAAATATTAAACAGAGCTTGCCGCTGTTCTTCATTCAGCTTGTCTCGCCATCTGACAAGTGGGCGACTGGACATTTCTTCTTGGCTGGCTTGTTTATTAGCAATGGCTTGCGCCACATTCGTGTGCTCCTTGCTCTTTTCATGTTTGTCAAATAAAGGATGGTTGAAATTCTTTGAGCCTTTATAAAACGCACCTGTTTTGTCTGCTACATGTGGATTTGAGCGGCAAATCTTGCACCACATTTCAGTGCGCTCATCGTTAGCTTCAAGCCACTGCACATCTTTGAGCCACTTTTCCGAAAAAAAGTATTTTTTTCGTCTCTGGCTCTAGTTGTCGTTTCTTTGTAGGTGGCGAAACGCCAAAGAAGCTGCTTAATGTCTGTTGCTTTTTGGACATCTCTGACAGTAGTTGACAATGTCGCGTAAGGTTAGATGAAAAGATCGGTTAAGTACGCAATGGCGCGGAGTAACACAAGTGGCATTACGCATTTCTGATTTTTGTCGCGCATGCGTACCTGCGTACCAGTTATGTGCACCCCTGAGTATAATATATAAATATAAAAATAAAGCCATTTCTAGTTCATAGTTTTCTCTCTGTTTTCAGGAGGAAGAAGAGGAGAGAAGGTGGAACTGAAGACCGGAATCAAAAGCAGGCGAGTCGGCAAACACACACCTCCATCTACAACTGCAATACAGTGTGATTGTATCGTTGCATTAAACTATGAATACAACAGTGTATATGAAGCAATATAAGTGTATAAATCTTTCTCTATAGGCGGCTGACGCGAGTGATGATACATACACAGCTCTGGATCCAGCGGCAAGAACATCTGCCGACGTTAACAGCACAATCACAGTCAGTAAATGTCTCAAACACACTTTTACACTCAGATTCAGCAGATCCACACATAAACAGCTGTTGTTGATCTGTCTCTCACAGTCGGTTCAGTCCAGAGCTCCTGATGACACCTACACGGCTCTTGAGCTTCAGTCCAGATCTTCTGAATATGAGACTCTAGCAGTGACTTCAGCAGATCCACATTAAACTGTATTACTGCTAATATACATCTGATGCTCCTCACAAACTGATAATCCATCATTATGAGCTCATAAACATCTTTTCATTATCAATAACATTCTGATTTCTGTGTATATTGTAATTGAGCTTATAAGAGTGTTGTTGTATAGTCTTGCAAATCTATTTTTATGCCTGCATATGTATGTGCTGCAAATGCAAATTAAGTTTAGCAGAAAACGTGTGCAATCCAAATATTTAAAGTAACATTGCAACAACATGTAGTCTGCTGCACTGAAATATAAATAAATACTTTTTTTGCTTGTTTATTGCACAAACAGTATTTTAATGTTAAACTCAGTAACATCTGTATCTGAATGTATTAAAGTTTCTAGTTTCTCTGTCTGACTGCTCTGCTGACTAGATTTTGTTCTACTGAATATTTAATGGAGGAATCTAATACTTTTTGTAGTGTTTAAAAGACCAGCATCTCAAATAAACATGATCTCGTCGTAGCTGATGTGTATTTTATCATTATAACTGATATTTCATGTGTTTGTCCAGACTGCCATCTAGAGGATACTAGTCACACTAATAAACGTTGCCTATAGGTTTTTTTTAAGTATTGGCCTACTGTATAAGTAATGAAAGGCTAGAAGTGAAGAAGTGATTAGAAAACTGAGATAGGACAAAATAAACACAGGCACAGCTAACCAGAATAGTTCATTTTAATAGGTAATACTATATATTTTTTAAATCATTGTGCGTAGTGGTGCAAAAAAAATCAAACAGGATTAATGAGCAGGAGTCTAAACACCAATCAGATTAACGCCTGTGACATGTCTCCGTTGCTCCGTCCACAGCGCGGGAATATTTGAGTCCTCACGAATGTCCAGAGCAAACGCAATTTACAAACGGTGAGTGTATTTCTCTGCTGTCAACTTTAAATGACCGTGTCATCTTTGGACCCTGCACATTTCCTAACACATTTCTTACCTATGAAACTTATTTAAACACAACACATGATAAAATGTGTGAAATATACTCTCGCTTTTAAACGAATCACGAGTATTCGCTGGGTCACATGACCATAAATTATCAAATGACTTGAAGTGACCATTGCATGTGGATCCAGTTGTTCACTTCTGTTTAGAAAACTTCAAGGAGGAAAAAATGCATTTGTAATTTGCCTCAAGATCCAGACAAACCAGTCAACGGAAAGAACTGACAGACGAAACAATGGTTTGACAAACAGAATTGAGAAGATCATTCTTGTATTTATCTTCGTCACACTCCAGCACAGTAGGAGGTTACATGACTTAGTATAATATTATTTTCATTGTTTGTTTGTATAAAGTACCACTCTGATCTTGTTAGTTGTGTTTTATGCAAATCAAGGTAAAACCAAAAACTTTGTCTTTGGTAAAACTGAGTTTTAAGTCACTATGATTAATTTTCACCTCCAGTATTATGAGCTTTCAGAGCAAAATGACCAGATTTACAACTAACTAACACTTTGTCATAATTTACTCACCGTCCAAAGCGTTACCCAGACGTCAGCACACGTACGTCTCCAAGATGTCTGTTAAAGAGCAGTTCATCCGGAAAGCTTCTGCTGTGGACAAACATCTTTAAAATGTCAGTTTTTAAAATACATTCTAAATCATAAACATCTTAAGACATTTTCTAAATGTGTATTTAACATCTGACAGGAAATGTCTTCGAGACGTATGCAGACGAGCGAACACTAAAAACTACATCAGATGAAAACACGGACATCAAATAGACGTCTCTGAGATGTACGTGTGCTATATGCTGATATGTTTCTAACGTGTGACATGGCATCCTATTAGATATGAATATGTAACAGTGAAATGTGTTTTCCTTATTGTGTATCGAGTCTTGAGCCTCCATGTTGCTGATATCGTTCATGAATTATATAATAAACAGATCAAATAAACAAATTTCCAATCAGTTGGTTTTAAGTCCAAATTAAACGTTTTTTTGTTTATGCTTCACATAGTCTTTGACCTCAAAAGTGGACTTAGATGATCTTAGTTCAATTTCTGTTATCATGAAACTGCTAAAACAAGTCAGTGTGTTTGATACACGTTGTGCTTTTGTGCAGTTTTTAGTGAAAGTATAACTTGAGATGTTGAATTGGCGACACATTGACTGACAGTTGAAGCAAAATAACCAGTTATTGTCCTAAAAGTGCCAGTATTTGGCTGGTGGCGGGTGTTCATTTCCATCCTGACTGTATAAAGCTTGATTCATTTTACATATGTGCATTTTTAATACATTATCTTTATAATATGAAGCACACATTAGCTTCTCATATTTACATTATTGGTTTATAAACTCATGTTGAACAACACAGAAATACATCACAAAATCAACATGTCCAAGAATCAGATGTAAAAGCTGGGCAGTATAAAGTGCACTGGATCTTTTTGACCACTAGATGACAGTAAAGTCAATGGAAGTGCAGGAAAGATTTGAGTAATGATGTAATTCCTCTATTGTAGAGGCTGTTCACTGCAGAGCCGTGTGTGGAGAGAGAAGTCCAGCTCTTCTCTCTGGATGTCTTTTGGGTGTAATGAGCGAGACGGTCCAACAACACCCTGACCGACCCACAACTCTCTCCCTCCACCCATTAGATCCACTGAGGAGGAGCCGGACGTCATGTGGCTCTGCAGTGAACATCACTGCTCCATTATTAGGAGTTATTAAACAGATCCATCAGTGATGTGTTAGTGTTTATGAAGAGCATTACAACTATTGTTCCTGTATCTGTCGTCGGTCTGATCTCTGAGTGTGTGTGTGTGTGTGTGTGTTGCTTCATGTGTTAAACACAGAGTTGGTGTCAGAAAGAGGAAGAGAAACTAAGAGCTGTAAAGATGCTGCTCAGACGCTCCTGCAGACATGATGAGCATCTTTACTCTGTTCTTTCTCAAAGCAAACATCTTTCACATATTCTCTCACAAACATCTGACAATAGTGACTCTACAGAGATAAAGCTTGCTGTGTGTTTGACATCTGAGACGTTTACTTTCTTCTCCAGTTGTTCTTGTGTAGTTGAGATGCCGGTCACTCATAACCAGAAAGAGGAAGACCAACATTTAGCTGAACTTTATAAAGTGTGAAAACTGCAGCGTTTGACGTCTTAAACTGCGGATGTTTCTGTCATTTGGCCGTCGACACTGAAACATTCACACTTCAGAGCGGTAAGAGCATTTACTGTTATTTAAAATAGTTCAGTAGAGCTACGATTGGTGTTTGTAAAACTGTTTTTGGTGAATGTGGATTGGATGAAGTGTTTTAAACTCCAGAAGCTCAATATCTGTTGTAGATTCATGTGTAAATATTGTGTGAAGCTCTTTAGACACACGAGGCCGACATGAGAAACATCAGTTCACGTCAAGCCTTCAATGAGCCGTGAATTATTAATCATCATGTGCTTTATCAATAGAGTTTGTGATGTTGTATATAGATGATGCTCATAATGTCATAATTGTCAGTTTTATGATTGCAGAGTCACTATGGTGTCGTCTCTCATAAAGTCTCTGATCATAGTGATAATGACTGCGGGTGAGTCTTCAGTTTCACACACACATATTTTAACAAAAGATGATTGAGCTCTTCACACTTATAAACAGAATTGAGTGTTTAACTGTCAGCTAACATACAAATGTTAAAAAGTGAAAAAATATTTGTGTATATACTCCTGAAATCCTCTTCATTTCTCATTTCTGTGTTTCAGGGGCTGATGGTCTGCAGGATTGGGGAGTGAATTACAGCTCTTCATATGTTTGTGCATTAAAGGGATCAACAGTGAAAATATCCTGTGCTGTAAAATATCCTGATGGTCATGAGATCAGAACAGTTTTCTGGACCAAACCTACTGTAGGTGTTGGAGAATTACCTGACCTGTGTTCAGATCCAGAGAAGAGAAGTGGGATTCAGTGTGACCGTAAAGATAAAGACACTTCCAGCTTCACTTTGATGAATGTAACAGAAGCTGATAAACACGTCTACTACTGCAGATTAACTACAGATAAAGATGATGGAAAATGGACGAGGATTCCTGGAGTTCAGCTTGACGTCACAGGTAAAACTACTGAACTCTCAGAAATAATCACAGAAACACACACGCACACACACACACGCACGCACGCACGCACGCACGCACGCACACACACACACACACACACACACACACACACACACACACACAAACACACAACACACACACACACACACACACACACACACACACACACACACACACACACACACACACACACACATCAAGCACTTCCTTATGTTACTGAATCTGCCTGATGACCTTCTTTATTAGTTGGAACACAAAAGGAGATATTTTATTAAATGTCCTGATGCTCTTGATCATATACTGACAGTCGGCTCCTTCTTCAAGCTTTAATTGTTTTAAAATTATGTGACTTTTGTTTTGACTGATGATAAGTGTTGTGAAGCTGTGCAATAGAGTTCAAGAAACAAAGTAGCAAAACAAACTGTAATGTCTTATTTAGCAGAAATCTCCACTGCTGTTCTCAAACACTCTCATACATGCAAGATCAAGATTTTGATAAATTGCACTATGGTTTCTTTCTCATCAAAGCTTGTCGTTTGCCTTCAGAACACTGAATATCCGGCACGAGTTGCATGAGAGTGTTTTGATGCTTTTATATTCTTTTTAAAGCTCGAGGAAGGTCATCATTCAGATCTTATTGTGCCCGTTTAACTGAACGTGACTTGTATTATCTTAGAGATACATTATTGTTAGTTATTAGACTCTGAAATGCTTGTTTCTGATTGGTCAGTTGCAAATTCTGTTGTCAGTTATTCACAGATAATGTCCGTCGTCAATAGCAACACTGTAATAGTAAATGTCAGAGCCATAAATTATGTTTCTTTATTTAGATGTGGAATAAAGAATTGTGTGCATTAAGCAATTGGTAAATAATTATGTAGTTTGGTGTGTGTAATATAGTTTTTAATAATTTAAGTAATTTCCGGCAATGACTGTTCATTTTTTTGTGTGATGCAATATTAGAGTGATATAGTTTTTTGACCGTGTAACATTTTTCCAGTTGATTTTGTTATTAAACTTTACTTAAAATAAGTTTCTGGATTACGGGATGTTTTTCGAGTCCAAATCACGCTCACCCAAGAAGAAGAAGCAACAAAGATGAACATTTAGACGGATTACAGTAAAATTGTTGAAGTGATTGTCTTGTTGCTAGAATGATTGTTGCTTTGTTCACTGTAATGGATTATAATATAATAATAAGGTATGGTTTTAAAACACTGGATCTTTCAAATCAATATTTCATGTCTCCATCCTTATTAATGTGGTGAACATCTGTGTAATAGCTGATACTGCATTATCATTAAATGTCCATCTTGTTTGAACTTCTCTGTCGGCTCAAAGCTGATGCTATTTCCTGTTCGTTCGGCCCCAGTGACATTGTGTCAGTAAAACGTTCATTTGCTGTAAAGCTGCTTTGAAACAATAAGTACTAAATCACTATACATGTGAGAACTATAAAATATTGGATTAGGATAGAACAAAAGCATAAATCGTTTCTATTTTTGGGTGAACTCTCTCTTTAAGCTGACAGTGAATCAGTTGTTGTTGTTGTTGTTGATGTTGATGATGTTGTTGTTGTGTCAGACCTGCAGGTGGAGACACAGCAGAGAGTGAAAAGGGGAGGTTCAGTCACTCTGAGATGTAAAAGCAGCTGCTCTCTGCCTGAACACACAACATTCGTCTGGTACAGAAACACACAGAGATTAACTGATCGAACAGTGAATCTGCTTCAGCTGCCGTCATTCAGTCATTCTGATATCGGAGACTACAGATGTGCCGTTAAAGGACAAGAACATCTGATCTCTTCTGCTGTTTATCTAACATTAGGATGTGAGTACAAACTGATTCATTAATCAGATTAATATATTAGTGAAATATCTTGCACTATTGGGCTGTTTATATTTAATTTGGGAGAGTTTATAAAGCTATAGGCTCAAACTGAAATCTCCAGTAGTGTGTTGTGAAAAGTGTAGAAGAAATATAGCAGCGATTATCGGAGTTCAAGCGTTTTAAGGCCTGTAAGCGTTTGTAACCGGTCCCACGTGATGGGACGTTGACTCTGCGTTGTGTGTGCGTAGAACAAATGGACACTAAACTTCTATGACTGGTCTATAGACCCTTTTTGCGCCGATGTCACGATTACGTCATGACGTTTACTGGCGGCAAAACAGAGAAAACTGGAGGCGGCCGATGCAAACCAGCAAAGATTCGGCTACATACGGCTTTTATGTAAAGTATAGGCTCAAATTGGAAATTTTATTTCATAATGTTTTCTAAACTATTGTGTTTATTTGTGAAACATCTATGATAATTTGTCTACATTGTTGTGCTTGATTGCGACTAGACTTTTTGAAAAATCTGGTAAGAACGAATAATCAAATACATAAAAGTTAAAACATTTATTAGCTGTATCTGGAATTTTTATTTCTAGAAAATATTCACATCATTAAAACTGTACTGTATGTCACTCTTCACATGGTCTTGGTCTTGGCAGAACTGCGGATTGTACCACACAAGTCGAGTACGTGACCATTCGTCAAATGTTTATGGGCATCTAAAGATTTATACTCCCTCAGTTTCTCTTTATGCTCGGCTTCTCTATCAGGTGTAGGTGTAGAAGTCAGGCCACTCAACCGAGGTAATCCTGTCAGATCGTCCATCCACTGAGCGAGCGTGTACGGGTCGGTCAAACCGATGCCGTCCGTTAAAAATAACTTTTGCAAATAAAAATCACGGTCCTGGACAGTGAGTGACCTTACACATTAAGATAAAATCGGATTTTCTCCAGTCATTGTTCAAAAACAAGCTTACAAAACTTTATAAACTAACCTTAGTGAAGGACATTAGTGTTGGAAAACAAGCCATGTGAGCACACATTCAAACTTCGGCAAAAATGGCACGTCGGTGTAATCCCACATTGCAAAACACGATAAAAAAACCAAAATATATATATATTTTTTTTACATAAACAAATTAATATGTTGAAAAATGATTACCTTTGGCTTTGTGAGCCACGGGACATCCTCATCTCAGTTTAGCGGGAACTGAGAAAGGCACCCAAAGTTAAGTGTCTCTTAAAGGGGCAGTACACTTCATTATTAAATCGTATATAAACTTAAACTAATTAAATCAAAATAAAATAAAATGAATTCAAACAATATATTCAAAATAAAAGATTCAGAGTTCATACAATGAGAAAAGGGGAGATTTTGAGTGAAAATAATAATGCTAATTTTACATTCGTTACATATACATTTAAAGAGTTATAGGGCCCTATTTTAACGATCTGAAACGCAACTGTCAAAGCGCAAAGCGCAAGTAACTTTGTGGGCGGATCCCAGCGCTGTTGCTATTTTCCCGGCGGATAAACGACTCTTGCGCCCGACGCAAATCTAAAAGGGGTTGGTCTGAAGTAGCTTCATTATTCATAGGTGTGGTTTGGGCGTAACGTGAAATAAACCAATCAGAGCGTCCTCTCACATTCCCTTTAAGAGCAGACGCGCTTGTTCCACGGCGGATCGCTATTATAACGGCGGGTTTGCCGGCGCACGCCAGGAGCGGTTCACAGCCGAGGAGACCGACGTTCTCGTCAGGGCCGTAAAACACAGAGAAGTGACATTGTATGAGGATGATGGGAGAAACTCACTCAAATTAGCTTCGGTTAAACAGGCGTATAATTTGGGTAAATGTGTAGCCTAATCTAGATTTTAAAAAAAAATCTAGATAGATCTTTTTCACATCTTCACGGACACAACAATGATTTCCCTCGTGTGTTAATATTTTTCCTTGTAATAATGTATGATTTGCAAAAATGAAAACTGCTGCGTCTGTTTATAATTATTAGAGAATCAAAGTGGATGCGCGTTAACACGCTACATTATGGCCAAGCACGCGCCCTTAAAATACCACATCACTAACGCGCAACGCGCCACTGTCTTTAGACTGTTTTTTTCCTGGTCAGTGGAGCAATTGCTTTCTAAAACTGGAAAATAGCAGCAGGGCAGTTTTGCGCCGGAACACGCCTCCTCTTTGCGCTGAACCGCCCCCGCGAGCGCAAGTTCATTCCCTAATTTACCGACGTGCGTCTGTGGAGGGAAAAGTCCGCTGTGCGCGGGTGCAAAATAGGAATGATACATGCGTCGGTGTTCAAAGTCAATTGCGCTGGGTGCAAGATAGGGCCCTTAATGTTTTATTTAGCAAGCATTAAATCACTCTGAACATAGATGGAAAAGACAATTTACAGCCAATACAGGCAGATTACTAAGGAAATATATGTTTTTTAAGCAGTAAAATCACCACCTAACTCAAATGGCGAAGTTCTGAGTTTTCATTTAGGAACAATAGGCTTTTGGGTAGACTTGGCTACGCCTGTTTTCTAAAGGACCCGGCTATATATCCAAAGTACTTTTCGTACTTTCTCCACTGTAGCGCCCCCGTCAGGCCAATCAGGGCGAGTCTTGGTGACGTTGTAGATGGGGTGGATATTACCAGTCCTCAAAGTTTCAAGTCTCTAAGACTTACTCTAAGTCTGCCCGATCACTTTTAGGGGAAAATGCTGATCCATGGATATTTACCACGTGCTTGAACCCAATGAAAGATTTCTGTGTTTGTTGCTGAAAGTCTTTAATTATTTTCCTCATTTCTGTGTTTCAGGGGTTTATAGTCTGTGGGATTGGAGAGTGAATTACAGCCCTTCATATGTTTGTGCATTAAAGGGATCAACAGTGAAAATATCCTGTACTTCAACATATCCTCAGAGTTATAAACTCGTAAAAGGTTTCTGGACCAAAACTTTAGCTTATGGAGAATCACCTAATCTGTGTTCAGATCCAGAGAAGAAAGGAAGAGTTCAGTGTTTGAGTGAAAATATAAACACTTACAGCATCACTTTGATGTATGTAACAGAAGCTGATAAACACGTCTACTACTGCAGATTTACTACAGATAAAGATGATGGAAAATGGACGGGGATTCCTGGAGCTTGGCTTGATGTCACAGGTAAAACTACTGAACTCTCAGGAATAGACCACAAAACCATTTCTATTAATGATTGAATGTATTAGATTAAACGGGAGGGAATGATGGATGGAGACTCAAACTCAGGTCTCCATGACAACAGCAGCTGTTTATATATCAGAAGTGAATAACTACCATCAGTGCCACAGAAATATCAAGCAATATATTATGTAACTGCTGTCTGACCTGCTTCATTTTAGTGTTTTAATGTTATTATTTTAGTATCATCACCATGATGGAAGTGAATATGTTGTTGTTGTTGTTGTTGTTGTTGTTGTTGTTGTTGTTGTTGTTGTGTCAGACCTGCAGGTGGAGACACAGCAGAGAGTGACAGAGGGAGGTTCAGTCACTCTGAGATGTAAAAGCAGCTGCTCTCTGCCTGAACACACAACATTCGTCTGGTACAGAGACACACAGATATTAACTGATCGAACAGTGAATCCGCTTCAGCTGCGGTCAGTCAGTCGCTCTGAGGAAGGAAACTACAGTTGTGCCGTTACTGGACATCATCTGATCTCTCCTGCTGTTCATCTTAATGTTGAATGTGAGTAAAATCTGATTAAATTCATTAATATTAGTGAAATATTCCACAGATTATTCAGAATTTAGTTCAGATTTGTTTGGTGATTTCAGGCCCAATCATACAGACTCCATGACATTATTGTTTATTAGATATTGACCCCTTCACGTACAAAGATCTCCGACGGCCCCAGATTATTGTTGTTCAACATTCACTGCACGCTAAAACATAACTTTTACTTGATCTGGACAAACTGAGTGTCATTAGAAAGATATAAGATTATTTGTGTTTGCGTAGCTCCACTGAACAGCTTCTGTTAGCACTGTTAGTCCAAAAGTGCGTATATTGGGAGAAATATTGATTTATTCTCACGTTTGCAAAATATTTTGTCATACTGAATAGCATTTCTATTAATTTCCCACTGAATTATGTGATCTGAAGATCTGAGAGAGCATTTAGAGCGAGCTCTGTCTCTCCTCTTTCTGCTTTGTGTCAGTTATGATCTCAGCGCTCTCATTCGCTGTGCAGCTGTCAATCATCTTACGTGACCATATTCTGCTCTTCTGCATGACACTGTCCTGTACACTTCCTCGATCTGAGCTCCGGGAAGAACAAACCCAAAGAAACATTTCTACACGTGAAACAAGAAGCTAATAAACACACGGTTACGATAGAATATGGTTTGTGTGTGATTTTCATGCAATTTGGGGTATTTTCATATTAATAATGGATGTTTACATTATAAATGCTAAGCTATCCTGCTTACATGCATATAAAAGGCTAAAATAACATATTTCAACATCATTATTATTAAAATCCACATTAGATCGCGATCGGAAGTTAATACAAAAACTCAATGGTTGTTTAAATTGAGTTTTGAGTAAAAGTGTAATATTAATCTTTTAAATTGTGTTTGTAGCTTGATGCTAATTGTAACTCTAATGCTACTGCTGGTCCAGGAGCTTTTAGTCCATAATCTAATTTGTTATAAGGTCTCAAGAATATGCTTATTTTTTGTTTTCTAGAAAGACTTCAGTTAATAGTGGATTAGTGGATTGAAGTGGTATAGATGTACTGTAAAACCTTGCTGTAAAAAACGGCTAAATTCTGAAAGTAACGTACCATTGTCCATTTAAACATGAATTTGTTTTTAGTTAAATTTTTTTATGAATCTTTAGTTGACAAAATTTGTAAATATAATAATGTTTATTTATTTATTTTGCATAGTTCAGATGTAGATTTGCACTTTTTTCATTTTGATTTCTACTTAAAGATAAACTTAAGTAATATAATAAAGATAATGTAAGGTCATGGCATGAATAAAGTAATTATTTTCATATTTTATATCTATTTCATGTAGATCCTCCACACAGCGTCTCAGTGTCGGTCAGTGGGTCTGGTGTAATAGTGGAGGGAGATTCAGTGACTCTGAACTGCATCAGTGACTCAAACCCTCCGGCTCTGAACTTCAGCTGGTTTAAGGAGAGTGAAACCTCAGCTGTTGGATCTGGACAGAGTTTCAGCATCTCCAGCTTTAACTCCAGTGTCAGTGGACGCTTCTACTGTGAGGCTCAGAATAAACATGGATCTCGGAGATCAGCGTCTGTGTCACTCACTGTTAAAGGTATTTTCTATAAACACTCTTTCAGTTTCTTCTGTCTCACGTGTGAAATGATCTTCATGATCATCTTGTTTAGGGGTTCAGAGAGATGCTCTGCTCACAGTTTCTGGGATCGTGGCGGGATGTGGAGGATTGATCTTCATCATCTTCATCATCATCATCATTGTGTTCATAAAGTGAGTGAATGTTGAGAAGATTCTGCATTCAATTATTTAAAAAAATATACATAAATGCAACATTTGTTAAACTTAAACCACTGTGAACAAATTAATGTTTCTTACAATGAATAACTTTTCAGTACTTTCTAACAAAGACATGTTTTCTCCAGGAAGAAGAAGAGAGACGGTGGAGCTGAAGTCATCAGACAAAATCAGGCAAGTTTGTATAACAATACATTAGGAGTGGAACGGATCACAGTTGATTTGTGATCCGTATGGATCAGGCCCCACGGCATGTGATTCGCGGATTGACTGCTAAATTTAACCAGCATAGAGTGAAAGTTTTTAATTGGGCGTGTTTCGTTGAGCGCGGGACCCGAGTCTGCGCAGTAGTGAGCGCGGGACCCGAGTCTGTGCAGTAGTGATCGCGGGACCCGAGTCTGCGCAGTAGTGAGCGCGGGACCCGAGTCTGCGCAGTAGTGAGCGCGGGACCCGAGTCTGCGCAGTAGTGAGCGCGGGACCCGAGTCTGCGCAGTAGTGAGCGCGGGACCAGAGTCTGCGCAGTAGTGAGCGCGGGACCCGAGTCTGCGCAGTAGTGAGCGCGGGACCCGAGTCTGCGCAGTAGTGAGCGCGGGACCCGAGTCTGCGCAGTAGTGAGCGCGGGACCCGAGTCTGCGCAGTAGTGAGCGCGGGACCCGAGTCTGCGCAGTAGTGAGCGCGGGACCCAAGTCTGCGCAGTAGTGAGCGCGGGACCCGAGTCTGCGCAGTAGTGAGCGCGGGACCCAAGTCTGCGCAGTAGTGAGCGCGGGACCCGAGTCTGCGCAGTAGTGAGCGCGGGGCCCGAGTCTGCGCAGTAGTGAGCGCTGGACCCGAGTCTGCGCAGTAGTGAGCGCGGGGCCCGAGTCTGCGCAGTAGTGAGCGCGGGGCCCGAGTCTGCGCAGTAGTGAGTGCTGGACCCGAGTCTGCGCAGTAGTGAGCGTGGGACCCGAGTCTGCGCAGTAGTGAGCGCGGGGCCCGAGTCTGCGCAGTAGTGAGTGCTGGACCCGAGTCTGCGCAGTAGTGAGCGCGGGACCCGAGTCTGCGCAGTAGTGAGCGCGGGACCCGAGTCTGCGCAGTAGTGAGCGCGGGACCCGAGTCTGCGCAGTAGTGAGCGCGGGACCCGAGTCTGCGCAGTAGTGAGAGCTGGACCCGAGTCTGCGCAGTAGTGAGTAGGAAGTAAAGCCGAGATATCAAGGTCTCGTCCTCACTCTCACAGAAACCGTTAGTTCAGTTTACTGCAGAACAACTCATTATGTCAGTGTGAAATAAACAGTTATGGACATGTAGAAATTAAAGCTGAAGCTCCAATCTCCTCCCGAAAATCCCCCAAAATGTCCCTTGGTGCCGAAGTGACTACTTCGTTTTGAGAAGCTGTCAATCACAGCTGTCAATCATGACGTCAATAACTAACTAAGACCAAACCTATTTAAAAAAACGAACACTTACATTTACATCAGTGTGAAAAAAAAGACTATAATGCAGAAAACAGAGAAAGAGAGAGAGAGAGCGAGAGAGAGGCGTATTCTCTCGTTTATGTCATACGTGAACAGTTATACAGTGAACAGTTAGAAAAATACTGGATGTTTGTCAGTTTTAAGTGACTTAAAGTGACCGCACACACCTAATATTCTGACTGTTGTATGTAGGATTAAAAAAAATACTGTGAACAAATAGTGTTATTTTACATTTAGGCTTAATTATTCATTTCTGTACCTGAATACTACTGGTAGACATTGTAACTTTGTTATTTAGTATTAATCTCTGCTTATAATTTGTAAATTTGTTATTATTTTATTAGTGACTGTTCACTTGTTTTAAATAATGTGTGAACTTAATCATTTAGGCTAGTAATTTTTTATGTAATAGCTACAGAGGTGTCACACTGTCACAGCGGCCAAAAATGACATTAGAGTCGATAGAGAAGAGAGTTAAGAGACCAACTAATGGAAACACTAATCACTGTTATGGTGACTTCAATTGAAACACATTAGAGTTAAACCTCTGTTAATTCTCAATAAAAACTTCTTTAGAGGTCTGACAGAAATAAAGTCAGTCTGGTTAGTAATAAGTGAAGCTGGTAATGCTGTTTGTGGAGTTGTTTATTCCTCCTCTGCTGAGATCTTCACAGATTTAATGTCTTCTTTTCTCTTCAGTGGATTTCATCTAAGGCTGTGGCTGAAATTACTCCATATTTAATATACACAGATTTTTGTTAGCTATGATAAGGTCCAGTTCTGGTTTATTTCTTTGCTCTTGGCTGACATGTGGCATTGCTATGCAGAGGTGTAAAGTCCAGGTTCAGAAAGTAAAATTCCTCCTCAGTATTTTGTTCCAATCACCTGGATTTGCTAATTCAGACAGGAGAGATAACTAATTAGTGAAATCAGCTGACTGAGTTTATGGGTGGAATAAACATATGGCAGGACTTTTACTCTTTGGCCCCTGGATTACACACCTCTGAGTAGCTATCAGATAACTTCAAGTGAGCTTTAAAGGCACACCGCAGAACTTTTGGCCACTAGGGGCACTATACCTGTAACTTTCACGTCTAGTGCCCCCTAGAGGCCACAAGAGCCGCAGCACTGTCGCAAAAGTAAAGAAGACATCCACTTAATAAATGAATTGCACAAAAGTGAACAGAAAATAACTGGTCAGGTAAGTCGTATAGACCAGGGATGGCCAACCCTGCTCCTGTCTGTCCTGCAGAGTTCATCTCCAACTCTAATCAAACACACTTTAATTTTCAAGCGATCCTGAAGACGTTGATTGTTTGCTTCAGGTGTGTTTGATTAGGGTTGGAGATAAACTGTGCAGGGACAGTCGATCGACAGGAGCAGGTTATGGACGTTTTGTACCTAAAACAAAGTTGTTATTGTGCTTGTTTTGGAGTCATCTTATCTTTAGATCGGACTTACGTCGTCTTATTTGTGTTTTTCCTGTAGTAAACTATGAATTTGTACCTAAAATCATATAAGCCACGAATACACACATATATGAATGTGTAAAAGGACAAACAAACTGAAGTCTACAAATAACGGCAGTAGGTTTTGACTTATATCAGTTTTGTTACACGATTCCCGACTTCGCAGTAAATATTACATTATATATCCACTTTTATGCCGATGTTTATGTTTTATTTTCAGTCATCATTTTCTTCGCCCCTTGAATAATCTTCAGAGTCCCCTCCCGAAACAGGAGGAGGACGCGGAGGACGACGAGGTAACGTTAGAGCCGGGGAGAAACAAGAGAGCTTCTTGTTTTTCCTGCGAGCACGATCCCTCTCACGATTTCTCTTTCTTGCCTCCTCAGGAGCAGTTTTAAACTTTTTCCTTGCCTCAGCCATGGCCAGGAGTCGAGCAGGCGGAAAAATAGTAGCAAAAGCGTTAGCTCCTTGAGTACATCAGAGCTTGTGGTCACGTGACGGTCGTAAAGTGATTCGTTCTCCAGGTCACATGACCTGTCCAAAGACGGTCCATCTCCTCCAAACTTACATGGGCGGTATTTCAAGAGGGCAGCCCCGCTCGGAGCATTGACAGTGTCAAACAATGTATATTGAGGAATCATTTAAAATAACTCATATGCTTCAACTCTTTAGGTCAAAAGTTCCGCGGTGTGCCTTTAAGAAAAAAATGAAAAGTTAAAGTTATATAAAGTGTATATATATATAATTTTTTTTTTTTCTGATCCGAAAAATTATCCGATCCGTGGCTCAAAAACCGTAAATGACCCGAACCGCAAATTTTGTGATCCGTTCCACCACTACAATACATACCTAAATCTACAATGACCTAAAAAATACAAGACTTACAAGATCATGTACTGCCAAATATTTGACATCCATGTAACTTGTGTAATTCTGAATGATCGATCTGTTGTTATATCTGTGTATCTTTTAGATGAAACTGCAGGAGGATCCCGTTGACAGATCAGCAGAAACGGCTTCGACCAATGACGATCCACTGTATTCACTAGTATCAGCCAATCAGAGCGATGATCTGTATTCCAACATTAAAGCAAATAAACCCGAACGCTCTGGGAGAAAAACAGAAACAGACTCTGCAGATGTTGAAGAGGTTCAGTATGCCAGTGTCCATCACTTCAAGAACAAAGACATGAAGACTGAAGAGTACGACTGCATCGAGACGCATCATCCGTCTGAAGCCAACAGGTGAGATTGATTTGAACTCATAAAACATAATCAATGCTTAATCAGAGCTCTTGTTTTTGTGTTGTTGAGATGATGGATTGTCACCTCTTGAAATGCCACATTATTTTTGTTTAATTTCTCCCCAGATCTGAGGATGTGATCTACAGCTCAGTCAAGTAAAGATCATGTGATCGGAGCCGCTTCCTATTGATGCTGATGTGAGTCCAGCTCAGGTCATGTTCCCATCTCACTGTCCACTGGATTTCACCTTTACACTTTTATGGACCTGTTTTACTGTTTATATATGAATGAATTTCAGTTTATAATATATAAACACACACACACACACACACACACACACACACACACACACACACACACACACTGTTATAGTCAAAGGCATTTTAGCTCTCGCTTTGTACAGTCAATGCAGAACAGATGTGTTCTCTTCTCTTGTCATACTGTGTGATTTTATTGCTTTTATTTTAATAAATTAAATCTGAACAGAAAGTCTTCAGTTTCATTGTCATGAATATTTTGTACATTTTACACCATTGTATTTTTCATAATGTTTTTGGTTGTTAAATTTAAAGCTACACTGACACATTTGTTTTTTCATAATTAACTATTTAAATAATGAGGGAATGTCACAGGCAGAGATAAAATCTACTTGCACGCACACTTTAATGAAAAGTCTCCTCATGAAAATACAGGAACACCAGGAACAATTAATCCAAAATACAAACACGAACATGATCCACCACAAAACAACGACTAGCAAAGCATGACTGAAAACAAAGAGCTTAAACACACAGAGCAATGACTAGACAATTAACCACAGCTGGAACTAATGATGGTGACTATAGAAACTTGCATGTAAACCAGGAGAAACTGACACCAAACACAGAAAGGGAATGACATACACAATAAGAACAGAGGATACACTTCAACATAAAAGTCCATACTAAAAAAAAGACACAGAACCGGGATCGTGACATCGACATCCACATAATTTCTTCTTACAAGGGATAATCCCCTGAAGTAGAAGGTGGTCTGGGAACTGAGGTACAGCAGGAGACCACCACAGTCGATCAGACGGAGCCGATGACCAATTCAGCGGAGGTGGCGAGACTGACGACCCCCACGGTGGAGCAGAGCGAAAAACCTTGGACTAGTTTGCAAAGTAGTTTTTTTTCTGGAATCCCAAAATCGTGACGATCGAGTTCGAGACATGAACATGAACATGAAACGTTTGTTTGTCTTGAGCCAATGATTCCAATTATATAGGACAATTGAGTCTGCGACTAACGGTTTAGGAGTTGTGAGCGATTTCATACTTTTGGTCCATCAGGCCGATCAGGGCGAGCCTTAGTGACATTGTAGTTGGGGTGGTTACTACCATTCATCGAAGTTTCATGTCTCTGGGACTTACGGTTTGGTCTGCCCGATCACTTATAGGGCAGAATGCTGATCATTGAAATCCTAACAATTTCAATATAGTGCTACGCACTTGATCCCCTAAAAAGCGTTCACATCTTCATAGAGCTCGTAATGTTGCCATAGAAACACATAATTCCCTGTTCCGACGGTGTGAACCGCTCCAAGTAGAACGTCACGTGTTGTCAAACCGAAATTACTCTAATTACGACATGGCGTGAACGCAGCATTTGTAATATGAAGATGCACAATGTTAGAGCAAGTCACATGCTGCGTTCATCCAATCAATGACACTGACACCACAAATATGCAAATAAGAATGTTATTTTTAATTGTTAACTCCGGGTACAGTATGAGCAGTGTTAAACGTTAAGCAAGATAACTCGAGATTCAGTTTACGCTGGGTTAAAATGACCCAGAATAAAAGTGTAAAAAGCCTATTGTGTGTGTGTGAACAGGTTTTATTTTTAGCACATGAAAGTTGAGCCTTACTTGCATAGAGACAGGAAATGCTATCATATATAACCCCTGCTTAATACGTCGGTTCAGTCTTCAAACTCTCCATTTGCACTCCGAGTACTAGCGAAGAAAGCTGCTGCGAACAAGGTATGAGAGTTTTTACATATTACTTGATGAGTTTGTAAAATTTAGGGGTATGAAAGAGAAGAATTTGATAGCTTTAGGGACTAAATGTTTGTGGGTTGGTCGCTTCCCAGACAGCAACATAGTGTCGGCCCAGATCCAGGCCACATCCGGTACATGTGGATTCAACGCGTACCAGATGTGGGCCGGATCTGGGCCGACATTATTGCTGGGTTCTTGACCCAGGTTATACCGCACAGGACCTTAGTGGACCCTTATTTCACAAGATGCTGCACTTTAAGCTTGGTAAATAAGTTCAGGAGACACTAAATTGATTCATGTAAAGTATGCAAACATGTAATATATAATATTATGATTTTGTGGAAGGCCAGCTGGGCAATGTAAGAAGCTGTAAAGTTCTCATTCATTATTAGTGTTTGAGTCCTGTTGACTTACTGTTAAACCAGACGTGAAGCAACAAAAGCCAATAGAACCCAGACAGCAACATAGTGTCGGCCCGGATCCGGCCCACATCTGCAATCCAAGTGTACCAGATGTGGGCCCATAATAATCAGACTGTCTACACTGGTGGATGCGGCGTGAAGCATTGTCTCCAACAGTAAACTGATGCCCCGTTTTATTTCTGACACTCCAAGTACGTGCTACTTCTGACATGAGGGACAAATGATTTTAGCAATGGTCACTTTGTCACGTCCAGTGTAGACAGTCTCAAGCTGGTGTAGACATGCTGTTGGAACACTAAAGACACAATAATCTGATGTTGCAAAAGGAAAAGAGAAATTGTTGTCCAGTGCAAAAGGTTTAATTTGGCTTGAGACTATTCTTAGCGTGCATGAGCAATGTGACCACAGCTCAGCGGTGCGACAGCTCTGATCAGTCGTCTGGGTGTTGATGATGAGTCACTAAAACTGTTTCTGAGCAGCGCTTAAGAATTGTTATTTTTGTACTAACCAAAGACGAAAACAAACTATTTTCAGAAGCTTTATTGCTATGGAGTGTATGAAGTGGATGTGTGTATTTATATGTTTGTTTATAGAGCTGTGGTGGTTCCCGTGGTGATGAGCGCCAGAATGACTCTTCTTCTTTCTCTAATCTTTCTACTCTTGACTTGTGGTGAGTCACAGTTGTTATAGATCTGTAAGCTTTTTTTGTGTGTTTTTTAAAGAGTGCATCTATTCTACGGTCCACCAATCAGAAACACACTCAGTCTGCCAGTCATTTTAGCTGACATTGGGTTGTTTGACACGTAGAAGACGGGGCTTTGGTGGGAGCGGGCATGTGGTTACGCTGACAAAATGGCTTAAATCGCTTAAAGCGCATTTTAAACTGTGGATGTGTTCGCTTTTCACAGTTCTGTCAGTGTAATCATTTATGCTTTTCTGCAACACTTCTGCAGGACTTTTTACACTTCTCTCACTGTGTGTCATCTCTCCAGTAACAAGTGACGGATATTATTTAGATGCATTTACACATAACTTATACTTGACCATTTATCTTCTTTGTGTTTTGTGTTGCAGGAGTTTTTGGACAAGGCTGGAATGTGATTTATGAAACTAAATCAATATGTGCTCTCAAAGGATCCTCAGTAAACATGTCATGCACATATACATTCCCTCAGGACCATACAATCACAGATACATTTTGGATCAAGAAACCAGATGTAAAGATCAAAAGTTTAAAAGATTATCACGAGTATAAAGACAGGGTTGAATACATTGAAGACAGACAAAAGAAAACTGCCGTCCTCAGACTGAACAACGTCACTGAGAACGATAAGAGAGTATCGTTTCAGATTTATAACTGATAAAGAAAGATGGTATGGTCAACCAGGAATTCAACTTTATGTTTCTGGTAATCCACTTCCGTCCTTCATTTCCATTATTTATTCAACACAAAGCTGTTAGTTTCAGGAGATGTTATAAAGATGTGTTTCCTCCAGCTCTTCAGGTTCAGGCTCCTCAGCTGGTGCTGGAGAAAGAAACGTTCAATCTGACGTGCAGAACCTCCTGCAATCTGACAGACAGATTCATCTGGTACAAAAATGGACAGGCTTTAAACTTCACCAGAGACATCCTTCAGTTTCAGTCAGTCCGCAGTGACTCTGGCAGATACAGCTGTGCCGTCAGAGGACACGAACATCTGCCTTCTCCTGCGGTCAGCATCAGTGTCGAGTGTGAGTAGATCTAGCTCTGTGAATAACAGCAGTGAAGTGTTAGGGGAGTGGCCTGCATGTCTTTAACCTGAAAACCAGCCAATCAGAGAGCAGTTTGGCTGTTTAGCTTGGTCTCGTCAGCCCCTGCTGGAGGAAGCTGTAACTACACGATCTGACTGCATCGGACAGACAACTACCCATTCATTAACCAGGTTTTCTAAATAATACATCCTGCAAAATTTGTATTATAGTGTAGATGTTTTTGCACAGTCCAATTTTCTTTTCAGGGCTCATGGAAATGGATGTATAGTTTTCTCCAGGTTCTGGTGTGAATCTAAAAATGCTAAAATGTCTTACAATAACATTTAAAATCTACATATAAACTGTGTTGTTTTGTGGCTGAAATGCAATCATTAGTTGTTGCAATACCAGATTAGTAAAAACATTTTCACATTCTTTTTCTATTCTAGTTAAACTTAGGGAAAGTGAATCAGTGCAGTAAAAAAAAAAATATATAAGATGATATATGAATAAAAAGCTTATTGTTTTACCTCTAGATCCCCCAAAAAATACGTCAGTGTCGGTCAGTGGGTCTGGTGTAATAGTGGAGGGAGATTCAGTGACTCTGAACTGCATCAGTGACTCAAACCCTCCGGCTCTGAACTTCAGCTGGTTTAAGGAGAATGAAACCTCAGCTGTTGGATCTGGACAGAGTTTCAGCATCTCCAGCTTTAACTCCAGTGTCAGTGAACGCTTCTACTGTGAGGCTCAGAATAAACATGGATCTCGGAGATCAGCGTCTGTGTCACTCACTGTTAAAGGTAGTGCAGCTCATACTTGCATTACTCTTATGAAGCAGATTCATCTTTTTGGATGTTTCATATTTTGTCTCAGTTGTAGGACGTCTGGTGATATTATATATATCCATTGGAATTATTTGTGGAGCTGTGGTGATCATCATCATGCTGTTGCTGATTTGGTAAGGTGTGTGTGTGCGTGCATGCGTGTGTGTGTGTGTGTGTGTGTGTGCATGGTTGCAAATAATTAACTGCATTTATAACCTATTTATTGATTTTCCAGCATCCAAAGGAAAACAAACTTCATAAATGCAACAATGATGCTCCACAAGTCTGACACCAGCAGAAAAACAAAATACAGTGCAAATAAAATACAGACTTGAGTCAAATACCCCCCAAAATCAGGCGTTTGTGGCACATAAAGGCCTTCTTTTGGTGCCTAACCTCAAATAGGGTTTTAAATTGCTCTTTTATAGTGTTTTTAAAACTTGTTACTCACCGTGGAAATAGTCCAGGATGCTGGCATTAAAAGGCTAACTAAACAACACTTCTACAACAACGTATTAATTCTATACATTTTTATGTAACTTATTCATTGTTTTTAAGGAGAAGCGTGTGGACGAACAAGAGAAACAACACAATGGAGTCTCAGGTGAGAAAAAAAGGATTTGGTTCAACATTAGTTAGTCCAAAAGTCAGGCCTTGTGTTGTATTTATACAGTAGTTATTTATTCTCTCTCTATTCTGTTTTTCAATGGCAAAGATGAACCGTTCCAGCCCTCGTCATGACAGATGCAAAGCTCGTGAACCTGTGTATGAGAATATAAAGGTAAGAGTTCCTCGTTCATGAAAGACTAAACCCTCCTCACCTTCAGCCTGAAGTCATCAATGCTCTTCAGTGTCAGTGTGAACATATCAAATAACTGTTGATTATATGGAAATTCACATAAGAACTTTTTGAAAGGTTTCCAAATTTTAATTTCCTGTTTTAGTTTTTATACCAAGCAGAAATTTTAAGTGAATTATTTATGTATTCTTTTCTTTC
The DNA here is from genome assembly GCA_033366665.1 of Phoxinus dragarum. Lineage (NCBI taxonomy): Eukaryota > Metazoa > Chordata > Actinopteri > Cypriniformes > Leuciscidae > Phoxinus > Phoxinus dragarum. The sequence continues at coordinate 11,406 of JARPMJ010001878.1, read as the reverse complement.
TTTCTTTCTTTCTTTCTTTCTTTCTTTCTTTCTTTCTTTCTTTCTTTCTTTCTTTCTTTCTTTCTTTCTTTCTTTCTTTCTTTCTTTCTTTCAGATTGACAGGAAGAGGCCGTAGAATATGAGCTTAATGATTAATTATGTTTGTATCTTAAAACTCCTAAAAAAACAGCCCAGATCTCCCGTTTGTGTGTTAGATGTCTAAAGACAAACATGTAAAGCTTCTTTTGAAACAATGTGTGATGTGAAAAGTGCCATACAAATAAAATGGTATTGAAGTGACATTTACAGTAAATGCAGAAGGTCATTTTATGATTATGGAGAAGTCTTTGTCTCTGTAAGTTACATGGAAAACACATTTGCATAGGAACTGGAAGTTATTAAAACCATATTCAAAGTTATTCACTGTAACTAATCTAACATGTTCAGTCTCCAGACTCAACATTTGCTCTTCGTGTACTGGTGATGAAAGCTACTATGACAAGGTATGAGAGTTTTTACATATTAATAAAGAGTTTGCTAAATTCTATTTAAAGTCTGTAAATATGTAGACACTTAATGTTGTAATGAATATAATTTGGTAGCTGATCTTCAAAAGAAGTTGAAAAGCTTTCATTCAGCAGAACTGTTAGTGATGATTAAAAAAATGTCCTTTTATAAAATTTTATAGAAGCTTTATTGCTGAACGCAACAGAGTCACAGTACAGGATTAAATATAATCACTGTTATTCATGAAGTGGTCATCGGATCTCTGATATAATAAAACTCTTTAATAGACAAACACATAAGCCTTTGTTTGTTGGACAACAGATTATTTTCAACAAATAACTGATTTGAGTTTCCTGCTATTATTATACTAATGTGCATAACTAACATAACCTAACGGTGATTGTTATACTGTACCTAATAACTATATTAAGTTATCGTGTGTGAAGTTTGGTGTGGTGGTGAAGGTCAGAATGGCTCTTGCTCTTCTTCTCATCTTTCTACTCATGAATTCTGGTGAGTTCCTGATTACAACACTTTTGTTTTTCTTTCTTTTTTGTGATAGCACACATAAAATATCCCTTATTCAAGCAGCTCACTTAGAGAGCTTGACATTTTCAGCCAATCAGAAATGCTCTCAGCCTGTCAATCACTAGTGCTGGGTATCGATTCAAATTTCAAGAATCGATTCGATTCCGATTCTCAAGATCTTGAATCGATTATCATTATTCGATTCGATTCGATCCGATCTGATCCGATCTTATATTTTTAAAATCAAAAGTTTTAACTGTTCATGAACAATCAAGTGTTTGTATTAAATAACATTCACAAACATACATTAATGTTGTAAAAATGTATTGTTCACCCAATGTGTTGATGTTAGATAAGGCATTAATGTTAATGAATGGTGTCTTAATGTAGTGTTACCAACTAAACAGGAGATAAAACGTGTTTTATTTGACTTGACTGTCCTTTTATTTAATCCAAAACTGCGTTCATATTTAAAAGGCCTTTTAAGTCTAGATACAGCCGCACACGATACCACTTTAGGGGCCGTTCACATATCGCGTTTTATGCGTGTGCAAATTCAGTGAGAAGCACTTCAATGCATCTCAACAGGTCATGTGACAAAAACCAGCGGTCTTTCCCTAACAACATGAAAAGTTCGGGCCCGAACAGCGGATCATAGCTGTAGAGCCTGAGGGCGGCTTTTTATTTCTCATCTCAGTGAATATATCTAGTAGTAAAGCTAATGCAAGGGCTAGAAATCAATAAATTTTTTGATGATACTTCCTCGTCATCATGGAGAGTGCAGTTTGCACCGCTTTCTCCTCTCCACAAGCGCGTGCTTTCCCGTTGCGTCTGCCGTTGCTATGCAACCATGAACAGAGGCGTGCCTGGAAAACGAATTTGCACGCGCAAAAAACACGCTATGTGAACGACTTTTTCCTCCTTTCTGGTCAACAAGTGGATTCAGAGAAACCGCATTAGCAGCTCCGCCGGTCGCCATGTCTCAGTGTGTTTATGAGGAAAATGTAGGCCTGTTATTAAATCGATCCTCTGAGTTACGGATCGATCTTTAGAAATTAATATGAAAATCGATTCAGAATTGGTGAATCGATTTTTTCAACACAGCTCTATCAATCACTGTGTTATAATGACACCAGATTGGCTTACATGTCTTTAGAAGGCGGGGCTTAAGATAAAGGGTGTGGCTAAAGTTGTAATGGTGGGAGTTAGGAGAACATTGGACATTTATAAATTAAACTATTATTCTTGTGCCTTCTTTGATCATAGTGGAGTCTTAGTTGGAGTTCATATTTTGGCCTTCATGTTGATGTGGCACTTTTCAGTTTTTACATTTCTGTGTCGTAATGATCATCTCTGCTTTTCTCCAACACCTTTCATAGTCATCTGCAGGACACTCACTTCAGAAAAACTGATTTAACTTGTGCAAATACACAAGTTTTGGTGTGTGTGTGTGTGTGTGTGTGTGTGTGTGTGTGTGTGTGTGTGTGTGTGTGTGTGTTTTTCAGGAGTTTACTGATCTTCTGTGTTTTGTGTTGCAGGAGTTTTTGGACAAGGCTGGAATGTGATTTATGAAACTAAATCAATATGTGCTCTCAAAGGATCCTCAGTAAACATGTCATGCACATATACATTCCCTCAGGACCATACAATCACAGATACATTTTGGATCAAGAAACAAGATAGAGATAAAAGTTTAAAAGATTATCCAGAATATAGAGACAGGGTTGAATACATTGAAGACAGACAAAAGAAAACTGCCGTCCTCAGACTGAACAACGTCACTGAGAACGATGAGATAGAGTATCGTTTCAGATTTATAACTGATAAAGACAAATGGACTGGTCAACCAGGAATTCAACTTTATGTTTCTGGTAATCCACTTCCATCCTTCATTTCCATTATGTATTCAACACAAAGCTGTTAGTTTCAGGAGATGTTATAAAGATGTGTTTCCTCCAGCTCTTCAGGTTCAGGCTCCTCAGCTGGTGCTGGAGAAAGAAACGTTCAATCTGACGTGCAGAACCTCCTGCAATCTGACAGACAGATTCATCTGGTACAAAAATGGACAGGCTTTAAACTTCCACAGAGACATCCTTCAGTTTCAGTCAGTCCGCAGTGAGTCTGGCAGATACAGCTGTGCCGTCAGAGGACACGAACATCTGCCTTCTCCTGCGGTCAGCATCAGTGTCGAGTGTGAGTATGTTCATCAGACAACAGATTACAAATATCATAGATGAAGTACTTATCACAAATACATTCATTATATATCAAGCAGTAGCCGGTCTCCACAAAATGACATGAATAAAGAGAACATGTTTTTTTCCCTTTCAGATCCTCCACAGAACGTCTCAGTGTCGGTCAGTGGGTCTGGTGTAATAGTGGAGGGAGATTCAGTGACTCTGAACTGCATCAGTGACTCAAACCCTCCGGCTCTGAACTTCAGCTGGTTTAAGGAGAGTGAAACCTCAGCTGTTGGATCTGGACAGAGTTTCAGCATCTCCAGCTTTAACTCCAGTGTCAGTGGACGCTTCTACTGTGAGGCTCAGAATAAACATGGATCTCGGAGATCAGCGTCTGTGTCACTCACTGTTAAAGGTATTCAAGACACTTCTGTGCTCATCATTTTTAAATGTATTAAGGATGAAGTTCATCCACCTCCTAATTTCCCAGCTAACAGACTTTTGTTATAACTGGAACAGTGTTGGTTCCAGGAATGTGAAAATGTCCAGTTTTCTTGACGAGAACGTGTTTTAAAAGGTTCACAGCAAAAACTCCAGTGTTAAATGAACTCTCCTGGGAGTTTATATGGCTCCAGCCTCAAGAGTGTAAAGTGTTAAAATATGAGTGTTAAATTAACACTCAAGAGTGTAAAAGTTAATGAGATAATTATGTGATTAATTGAGTGATGATTGAGCATTATTGAAGACACCTGATGTTAACAAGAAAACTGGACATTTTCACATTCCCGGAACCAACACTGAGCGTTTGGAGAATGTTCTTATGACAAAAGTCTGTTAGCTGGGTTATCATTACATGTTCATAGACTTTACTGAATAATACATTGTCTTTCCTCTAGATGATCAAGGATGGGGTTGGAATATCATGCATGTCATTGCTGTTTGTGCCACTATTGCAGTTGCAGCTGGGTTTGGGCTCTTGTTTCTCATCATTGTGTTGATAAGGTTAGTGAGAAATATATATTTAAGCATATGCCTTTTAAACATTCAAACACTTGAACAATTCTCTAAGTTTGCTAAATCATAAATGCATACCCAAAATTATTATTTTTCAGATATCTTTAGTCCAGCAGTGAAAATAAACTAGAATGTCACATAAAAATAGTATTTTTTTTAATCTACAAATGTTCATATTTTTTGGCAAGCCATTTTTTTTGCAGCAGCAGAAGCAAAGACAGTCTGTTACGGTTTTAACAACTTTCATATGCATTTATCCGTATATATTTGACAACAGGAATAAGAGAAGAAATAATGACCATAAAGACCTTGAGCAAAAAAAGGTGAGATTCAGCTGAAGTTACATTTCTTCATATTTCATTGATCATGTACCACAGACTTTTCTGCTGACATTTAAAAAAAAAAATCATTTTCTAAAAGGTGGTGTATAAACTTTGTACAACATGGACAATAGCTCATTAATGTCACTGAAACTTTACATTACTCTGAATATTGTGTTTTTTTACTAGCCAATCAAAATGTATAAAATACCAATGTATTAATTCACATAAATGCATGAATGGTAACATCATCAGCTCATGAATCTAATGACGTTCTGTAGAGTTGCATGTTGATTATCATACACTTATGATTCACTTATCTTTAAATGTGGAGAGATGAATGTTTACAGATTGCTGTAAGTTTAAATGTACGCCACATGATTATATTTCAGCCGTCTGCAGAAAAGACCTCTGAATCTGGTTATGGTGAAAATGCTACTAAAGATGGCAGCGATAAAGACACAAAGAAACCTGAAGAGGATGAGATTCAGTATGCCAGCATTACAGTTCATCCTGCTACTGAAGCCAGGTGAGGAAAAACTGAATTATTCTGCTTTATAAGTCAGTTTTATTCGCAAAGTAGCCAACTTTTCACAATGTCTTTACAGAAAATAGCACATTAAGTATAGATACAAGTATTAAAAGCCAATCCTTGCGCAGCACCTTTAATCTTTTCGGCTTCAGCATGTTTTACACTCTTTACAAATGTTGATCTCATTCTCAGTTAATTATGTATTTGTCATTTTTGCAGATCTACTGCAAGCCAAGAGAAGGAATTGTCTGTGATTTACAGCAGCATCAGATAATGCAGACTTACATTTCTCAATTCTAGGATTGCATCTGAACACATATCTAAACCAGACTAAGAACTTTTCTTGCTTTTGTGTTTCATTTAATCATGATTACATTTTGAGTGTGCAATGTTTATTAAGCATTTGCTGCTCCAAATGAGTTAAATCTGATGCATTGTAAACCAAAGCCAAACAAGCAAACACGTGTAGTCTACAAGTTACAACCTGATCAGCGGGCCAAAGGAGATCCTGTCCTGCAAAACTCTCTTTACAGAATGTATTTGCCATTTCCTCTGCTAATAAAAAGTGTAAGAATTGTCAGTTAATATCAGGTACTTCTTGTGTGACTGAGTCTTTGGTAAATTACTAAAAATATGTCAACAATCAATCTACCATGAGAAATACCAAAATTAAAAGTGTTAAAGCTAAATCTTGTCTCATCTATGAAGAAAGCTGGAGTGATTTGTTCTTCAATGTATTAATAATTAATTGTATTTCATAATTTATTTAGGCTACGTTTACACGTGGGACCACACGAAGGGAAATGTCTCCGTTTTTCAAAATAACCATGTAGGCTACGTGTAAACGGGAACTTAGTCATGTGCTCATAACCCATAATCTCTTATATTATAATAACCGAAATGTTAAAACTTTGGTAGTAAACTGCTGTTTTGTTAAACTCAACCACTAGAGGGAGCTGAAGCCCACTGAGAGCCACACATGAGAGCGGCTGACTGACAGCGCGCGCGGCTTCACCCCCAATTTCCACCAACTGCGGAACGGCTGCGGATTGGCTCCGCTGTGTGTCGGCTCCGCTGCGTGTCGGCTCCGCCGTCCTTCAATACTCGCCAGGTCCGGATCTGTTGCGGAACGGCTGCGGCCATGGCTGACAGCTGAAGTCACGAGGACCCACGAGATTCACGTATGATTGCGCGATATAACCTATCCCGCACAATCTGCCCTGTGCTGAATTCAGTTCCGCAGTCAGTGAAAATACACACATTGACTTTAATGGAAAACTTGCTAAGACCTGAGGGAAAAGAGAGAGAGAGGCAGTGGGGAGACGGAGACTCAGCTCGGGAAGAAGAGATAAACTCTTCAGATTAGCAAGCTTTATTGTTTTTTACAGGTTAGGATTCTCGTGTTCAGTCTTAATGGAAATACATCCTCACAATTTCAGTGGCACACTGGCAATGTTTGCAGATTGACAGAAGTTGAACTGATGTCTAGGAGTGGTGACATTGTCCAAGATACAAGAAAACATATTTTAGAATAGCCATGCAAAATATGATTATACAAACTATAGCTAAACAAAAAGCTAGCCAAATTAATATAAAAGGAGATAAACAAAATGAGGAAAATGAGGTCATATGAGGAAGTTACAAATACTTGTCACTTTTGATCTTATATATATCAGGTTTTCACTGTTTGTCTGAATATCCTTGCTTAAAGAAATCTCATAAATTGAGAAATCAAAATTTCCTTGATCTATTGACATATAAGAGGTCATTTAAAAACATCCTGTACATTTTTATTGAAACTAAGCTCAGAAAACGACTCGTTTGGAATTTGTGACATGATGATGTAATAGTGCGACGAAAGACCGCCTCTGCGGGAGAAAATCAACTCCTACTTCTACATCATCGCCTCTTTAGCTCCGCCCACCGATTCACACACGTCATGTAGTAAATACAAGAGATGTTAACCCCGGATTACTCGCCTCTGAGGAATACAAGACAGTCTGCATTGCCATCCTTGTGATCCTAAAATTAAGTAAGCATAGATTAACTTTACTTTTAACTAAATATTTGTAGTATTTACAAATTTAGCGGGGATGAATTTGCAGATTTAAATATGCAAAACGGTTACCCAATCATAGCAAGTCTTGACTGTGGCACGTCTATAAAAACTGAGTGTTTCAAAGAGAAGTTCAAAAACAGGATAGAAAATAGGTTATACTTCTACATTAGGATGTTTTGTGATGTAAAAATCTTGATAACATTATAAGTGGACTTCAGAGTACAATAAAAATACAGTTCATGACCTCTTTAATACTAGGATCAGATATTCCCATAGACTGTATGTACTTGTCTCTTTGGGACTTCAGGTGTGTTGATGGGTTTCATCGGAGTGCTCTTGTCTGTGTTAGGAGTGTCATTCTCATACACACTGTCTTCCTGCATCAAGAAAACAAAAGTGCACTAGTAATATGTCTGCTCGTCGTTGCTTTCTTAATAATAAGTTGGGTATTTAGGATATTTTTTAAGGTCAGTGAGCGACTTACAAAATCTTTGGCGTCACTCTTCTGTTCAGCACTCCTTTCATTTTGCTTGATGACAGGCGTCACACTGCCTATGGAAATATCAAAACCAAGAAATACATTGGTCAAATCTTTCTATTGTTTTAATTATGCTGATTAGACGTGATTAAAATGCTGATTAACATGTTTTATTAGACGTGGCTTGTTTCCTGTACTTGCTGATGTCTTGCGAACAGCGATCAATCCAGCTACAAGTATGATCCCTGCTATGACCAGACCGCCGACAGCATATAGTGTGTATACTGTAGTGTTCCAGGATGCTGAGGAAGAGATAGAAAGATATTTTTTTATCATTAAATCATTCAGATAGTCGTCATCTGCATCATTTCATTCCAATTAAAGGAGTATTGACTTGTTGATGTACTCAAGTACACTGTACAAAAAAGTGCAAGGAATGTACAGTATTATAGAGTATTATTTTACGATATATGAAAGTAGTCAAATTTACAGTGAAATTAATGCATTACTGTGAATCAACAAAAATATTATGCTGACATCACAGTAATTTACTGTTTTAGTAACTACTGTTACTAGAGTTTTTTTTATCTGTATCATGTAAATTCACATGACAGTTGTTTTTATCTATGCCACTGTAATAAATTATATCTAGTCTAATTGATTTGAAGTCACCATAATGGTGATTATTATCACTTTATTATTACATAATTTTGGGAGTTTGGGATCTTACTTCAGCATGAAGATTTATCAATGTTTTATTTCAGTCTTATTAATTCATAATTGTTTGTAGATAGATGTGTCACATTAGAGAAACTGCTGCTGAGACTCATCTTTGAAAGATGTGACATCATCTTGCAACTGTATTTTTTTCTTCTTCCATCAGCTAATGATGTACAGACATTAGTACTCGAAATACAAAACACAAAAATGGTGACACTTAGGGATGTGAATTTCTGCCAAAAATGCCATTCGTCAATCGAGGAGCAAAAGTCGAATATCGTTCGAAAAAAAAAAAATATATAAAAAAAAATAACACACATTCTCACTATGACAGAAAGGGAGGCCAATTTCATCTTTAGCGATTTGTTATCAAACAAACGGTTTATTAATTGAACAAGTAACATGTTATCGCTTTTTTTTTTTTTTTTTTTTACATAGTAGGCATGTAAAACAAGAAGCACAAGTTTGTGCATCGCCAAACTAGATGCTCGTAAGATCAAAAAATTTAATAAATGCGGTAGGATATGCCATAATGATTTTATGTGAACATGCCCTGTTACTGGCAATAGCCTACGTTTTAATCAAATTAGTTTCAATCAAACTATTCATAGCCTAACGCTGAGGCATTGGTCATCAGTGCCGCTGTTAGCCATTTTGGTGCCTTATGTAGAAGCTGCACAGTGTCATTCACACAAACATTAAACCCCATCATAGTAACACACATGAAATTTTAAAAATGCAATAAACATTAATTTAACAACATTAAATGTAACATAAAACCCTAATGTACATAGCTGATTAGAAAAACCCAAGAAAACTATAAAGAAACATAGTTATACAATAAAACTGTAAATTTAACAGTATTTTACCGTAAAATTACATTAAATGTACTATTAGATATATCACAGTTATTTACCGTATAGTAAGGAAACTTTCTGTCAACCATTTAACAGTTTTTCACTGAAGCATTTTTACACTCTTTTACCGTTAAAATCACGATAATGTTTTTACAGTGCACACTACTGAGTGAAGTATTAATAGACAGCATCAGAGGTTAGGAAGAACATATTTTACTAGGGATCAACGTGCTCCACATAACATTACATCCGGTACACGCACACAGCGTATTACATCATCACGTATTACGTATCACAACATCCCCCCTGTTTAACATAAGTGTATAACATAGACAACCAAGACCATAACAAGATTGCATGTTGTTCCAATAGGGTGCACACTATGCAAATGTAAACAATAACAACCTGTTTGGGTTAAGTGTGCAGAAATGAACATTCAGCCAATATTTGGTATTAATAGTAATGCTTAACTTTTCATTCGGCTTTACACATAGTCCTTGTATTGCACTGGCTTGATTATGACGCGTCCGGACCTTGTGCATGTTTGTTTTGTTGTCTCAGTGTCTGTATTGTCTGTTGTTGCTTCAAGAGGTTGTGTGACTTTGTTTTCAACTGGATCCTTGTGATTTTGTTCAGTCAATTCTCTTTTGGGTGTTTCAGCGAATTGTACCTTCTTCTGGATTTTCTGTGTGTGTGTTGCATACATTTCGTGAAGATGGCTCCTGGTACGTCTAATTGTGTTTACATTTGGTGTTTGGATCAGGTAACTTCTTGGCTCCCTGCACCTTTTCACAATAGTCCCTGGGTGCCATATTTTCCTCACCTTGTCCAGCACTCTCACATCCTGTCCACGAAACAATGGGGGTAAGTCTCTACCACTACATTGATCATGATGTGTTTTCATCAGTATTGTCCTTTTTTCCAGGTGCTGTCTGTGTTCCAGTTTACCCGGATCTGCATGACTCGGTAGGAGTGTGGTGATGGGTCTGCCAAGAAGGTATTCTGCAGGGGACGGTAGATCACTGTCAATGGGTGTCGCCCGCACTTGCATCAGAGCCACTTGTACATCTCCATTGTGCTGTATTGTCTTCTTGATGATGGATTTGATGTGTCTCACATGTCTTTCAATAAATCCATTGCTTTTTGGGTAATGTGGTGAACTTGGTGCGTTTTATTCCCCAGTCAGCTATGAATTTCCTGAAAGGTTGTCCTGTGTACTGTGGTCCATTGTCTGTCATTATTTCATCTGGACGACCAAATAAGGACATATAGCTTTGCATTTTTTGTGCAACTGCATTGCTGCTTACTGGCATAAGCATTTCATCAACCAATGGATACTTGGAATACCTATCCACTGTAAGTAGGTACTGATGTCCATGAATCTCAAACAGATCAGACGATAAGTACTGCCATGGGTTTGTGGATGTTTTGTGTGGAATGAGAGGTTCTTTTGGTGGTGCATCTTGGTGTTCTGCACAGGTACTGCAGGATCTGCACATTTTTTAATGTATGTGTTTATCTTAGTCCAATATACAATTTCTCTAGCCAACCTGCATGTTTTTTCGATACCTTGGTGGGCTGCGTGGAGTTGAGTCAGAATGTCGCTGGTCATGCATTCTGGTATAAGAATTTGTCTGCCTTTAAATACAACTCCTGCTTCTTTGGCAAGTTCATCTCGGAAAGGCCAATAGCTGCGTAGATCTTTTGGCAGGTCTTGAATCCTGTCTGGCCATCCCTGATGGATGATTTCTTTCAGAGCACTGAGCTTGGGGTCTTTTGTGGTCTCATTTCTGAGGATCTCCTGCTTGCTTGGGGAGAAGTTTACGATCGCAACAGTATGATGCTCAGGGTCTTCAAATTCTGTATCCAGCCCATCAATGCGTTCATCAAGTTCAATGTCTTCATTATTTTCAGGGTTTGTACCTTGATTGGCATTCAGTTAGTGTCTTTGAACCGAAAGCAATGGGTCTGCTGTCTTGCACCAGTGCTACACCGATGCCTCTCTGTGATGCATCTACCTCCAGTGTGAGGGTGACTGCTGGATTGTAGTACCGCAAGCAGGCATCAACAGTCAATGTTGTCTTTAGGTCATCAAAGCATTTCTGATAATCAGTGTCCCATGCCCACTGTGAGTTATTTTTCAGCATCCCTCTCAAGTTATGGGCTTTATCCGCAAATTTTGGTATTTAGGGTGATAGGTAGTTTAGCATGCCCATGAATCGATGCAGGTCA
>JARPMJ010001877.1:0-139582 GCA_033366665.1 Phoxinus dragarum | reverse complement strand
TGAATTAAAACTCATGTTTATTTCAATGTAATTGCAAAGCAACTCACAGACAGTTTGTGTTTGTCCAAAAATCATGAACATAAAAAGGAAACATCTGTAAATCTTTGGATCATGAGAGAAACTTTCTGAAGGAAAGACTTTCTGGCTCAGACACTTGTGCTGAACTTAATCACAGACATAAAATACAGATACTTTGACTATTTCTGTCAGACGTCTACAGAAGATCTTAGTGAGAATTAACAAAGGTTTCGATGTTGATATTTGTTTCATTTGAAGTCACCATTGTGGAGGTCAGTGTTTGCTTTAGTTGGGCTGTTGGTCCCCATTCATCTTGCATCAGGTTCCTCCGTGGATATTCCCTGTGGCTAATGCGTACCTGAAACTTCTAGAGATGAAGACAGAATGGAGAGAAAGTAACTTGGAAAATATAGGATATTTGGTTTACGATTATATGAAGATGAATTATAATAACTATATGCTAATATTTATGGATCAAAAGATCCAGAGACTCAACATGTAGGATCAGGAGTATATATACCTGAGTTTGATGTAGATATTTGTAAAAGAATAAATGATAAATTATCTGTATATACAGCAGAAATGGTTGCTATTATATTAGGGTTACAGTGCAGAGGTGAGACCTGAGAGAATTGTCATTTGTTCAGACTCCACTGCCGCCCTGTATAGTTTGAACTCCAAAAAGACAGTAAGAGATGATTTATTGATTGAAATATATACAATAATGCTGAGAATACAAAGAGCTGGAGGTGATGTGCAATTTGTTTGGGTCCCTGCTCATGTTGGTGTTGAGGGGAATGAGAAAGCAGATAAGATTGCAAGGACAGCGTTGAAATTAAAAGATGATGAAATAATGAAAGTTCCCTTTGGAAAAGGAGAGGCTAAATCATTCATTAGAAAAGTAGTGAGTGATGTATGGCAGAAGAAGTGGGACACAGACACTAAAGGAAAACACTATCACAGCATACAGAAATCAATTAAGGTGAAGGGTTTTAAAGGGAAATGTAGAAGAGATGAAGTGTTTTTTTCAAGATTAAGCTTTGGACATACTGGGTTAAAATCAACGTTATATTTAATGGCAAAATGTGTGTCTGATAAATGTGAGGTTTGTAATGTTCCTGAAAATGTTGAGCATGTCATCATGAAGTGTAGTAAATATGATTCGGAGAGGAACATTTTACGTGACAAGATATGCGAATTAGGACGGGAATGGAATTTAGAAGGGATTTTAGGAATGAGTGAGGTAACAAGGGAGTGCTGTAAAGCTCTCTTTAAGTTTCTTAAATCTACAAGATTAGATCACAGTATATAGTATGTGTATGTATGTGTATGTGTGTGTGTATGTATATATGTGTATGTATGTATGTATGTATGTATGTATATGTATATGTATATGTATATGTATGTATATATATATATATATATATATATATAATAGGGTTTAAAAGAAAGAAAGAAAGAGGGGAAGGAAGGAAGGAAGGAAGGAAGGAAGGAAGGAAGGAAGGAAGGAAGGAAGGAAGGAAGGAAGGAAGGAAGGAAGGAAGGAAGGAAGGAAGGAAGGAAGGAAGAAGGGGAAAAGGGAAAACTTTTTTTTTTTTTTTTTTTTTTTTTTTTCTTCACTGAATCTATAACCTGAAATACTAAAACCAGAGAATGTCTAATAAGGGGAGAAGGTTCACTCTCGCTACACTTCCGGCTTCTGACTGGTTGCAGTTCCACTCTGATTCCACATGAGGGCGCTCACAGGACGAGTGCAGAATGAATGGAGGTCTATGGAGCTATACCCCTCAAAATCCACTTTTCTCAAGATATAATTTTTTGTCTAGTAATTTGAATGTTGTATTCGAAAGGAGATGCAAAGAAATTGCACATTGCTGGGTGTTAGATTTTTTACAGTCACTTATTTGCTTTAAAAAGTCTTTCAAAATGTCAATGACGTCATACACATCGTACGACCAGATATACTGCTTTACGGCAATCCTTCAGTCACTGTGGTGCTTTCGCGCTCTGCACTTTATTTTCTCTCGAGGCATCGCCAGCACAGCTGACACAGGTAAACACACGTGCTAGAAGAGTTTCTGCTAGAATACATTCTGGTCCCGCTTCGGATGCCATGATGCCATCAAGCGGTATCTCTGGTCGTAACCAGTCCTTCACTGACCAATCAGCGTTCATTAGCAGAATGCTAGCGTGTTATGGGCAACAACAACTCAACCTGTAAGAAATCGAATGGACATAAGTACTCGTTCATTCAATTTTCGACCAATAACCCATGTTGAACTTACCAAACCTACAATCAAATCTGAGATTTCTCAACAGCAAACGGCTGAAAGGGACAAATTTAGCCGTCTAGCCCCATAGACTCCCATTCATTTTGCACTCGGGGGTGATCGCCCCCAGTGGAACTCTGGTGGAACTACAACCAAAATTCGGTACAATAGGACTTAATAGGGAGTGAACAGGCTCTCCGTAGACGGGCTCTGCTAAAACCTTGATATTACACACTCCGGTACAGTAGGTGGCGGTATGCACCTAAATAAGCTGGTTGCGATCCGCCATGAATATCAGAGAGAGAGAGAGATAGAGAGAGATCTTGCATTAGCATATCTTTGACTGCTTTAACTGTTTTTGTAAAACATGATTATTGTGGCATGACAAGCATAGAAAAAGTAAGATCTCCACACAAGCATCTTCTGTTGTCAGATGCTGCCACCTTGTGGATCTGTAATGTTGCATATACAAGTGCAGTTTACATTGACATTAACATTGATATGATAATATTGATTTGATGGATGCTTGCTATCTGAGATCCTAATCAAACACACGGAGAGTGTGTGAAACAGGCATAACACGTCACACTTACACCAGAGGATTGCTCCATGACTCAGCTAGAACATTTTGACAAATGTTCATTAGAACAAAATAAAAAACTAATTTATTGACAAAAACATCAGTTGTGAAGCTGGCAAATGCTTGCACACACAATAATGCAATTATTAATGAATTAAATGTGCACAAAAAAGAGAGAGAGAGAAAAAAAGAGACATTTTTACTTTTAGGCATGTCTTGTGATTTCACAGAAAACAGACTTTGTTTTTGTGTGTCTATAAAGGCATGCAGAGAAGGTTCACTTCCTATTGAGAACTCAGGAAATGGACAGATGCCACACAGAGAGAGACATCAACGACATCAAGGTTTGACTCTTCAATTAATAAGATACATTTTATTAGTTTGTTTTCAATTATTCAATGTCTGTGGGTAGGGTCTGCCGCGGATCTGGTCTGGATCTGCAATCCTTATCTGTTCCGGATCCGTTGCGCTGTGCAAGTGGACTCCGTTCTTGACCCGTTTTGCGGATCCGCCCCGGAGTCTATTGCTATCAGGGCTGCTGCACGGGCTCTACTTCAGCCAGAACCGACTCATGTAAAGAGTTCACTAGGCTAGGCGCATTGAATGTCTAAAGCTCTAGCACTTTTCTTACTATTCTCGATTAAAGTTTGGATGCGTGTCTCTAGTTCTGAAATCTTCTCCGTCAGCCTGACTGTCTCCTTGCATTTTTCACATATAAATCCTAAATTGCCGACAGAGAAGGCTATGGTAAACATGTGACATGAAGTGCAGGTGACAATAACAGGACAAGACATTACTCACCATGTTTGTTGACTGATTCTTACTCACCTGGGTTTTTATGAACTCAAAGGCGCACGGGTGGTGCGTTAACAGGCTAGCGAGTTACTAGCGTGTTGTGCTAACAATAACGGAAGCTAGCAATGTCAGGTTAATCTGAGATGTTGGGTAAGCTGTATTTAGTAGTATAAACAACTAGAAATGATAGTAAATGATGGTTCAAAACAGAAAAAAATACGAAGCTAATACGAGGCTTAGACGGCACTTACAGCCTCGAAGCAGCAAACTCACAGCAGAAGCAGACAGTCACAACGAGGCAGACAGGAGCAATCGATCAGGAATCAGCCTGATAATGTATAAACAGACATCAACATTGGGTATATGAAACACAACAATGGAAATAATGGTGACATTCTTCATGCCAGCTTAAGTTTATCACATCTATTCATTTTCATTTCATTATTAGCTTCTCAAATTGCACTTCCAAAAATGAGCACACCCACATTGAATGCAATGGTTTAACTACACTCCTTTGTTGGTTATTAAAGCAGACATTTTGTTCTCCATAAACACCTGCAATTGCTGACTAAGCACCAACTATAAACATCAAGGGCCAAGAGTCCAACTAAAGCAAACACAGATCTCCGTAATGGTGACCTCAAAACATTTTCTATATTTTCAATACAACATCAACACATAAACCTTTGTTAATTCTCAATTAGATCTTCTGTAGACTTGACAGAAATAAAGTCAGTCTGGTTAGTAATAAGTGAAGCTGGTAATGCTGTTTGTGGAGTTGTAATTTTTTTGTTATCTTCAGTTCCAAGGCTGTGTCTAAAGAAAGTTGTAGTTTGTGTTTTTATTACTCTTTCGCAAGATGATTGAAAGAATGTTTCAGGAACATCACACTAACCTTTGAATAACATTATATTGACATTCAGGAAACTGGACATTTTTATGTTCTTGGAATGTTATAAATCAACAGTCCTATAATGTTGCATTTTAAATCAAAATTAAGTTGAAATAATGTTTTGAAGAACATTATACCTTTTAAAACACGTTCCTCTAACGTCAAGAAAACTGGACATTTTTCACATTCCCAGAACCAACACTGAATTTAGAGAACGTTCTTATAACAAAAGTCTGTTATAGCTTTGCACAAGTATATATTTTCGTCTCTAATGAACTCAACTCCTGAGTTAAGCAGAATTTTGACACAATGGTTCACTGTTAAAAATTACCAGCATTTCACAATAATTAACAGTATTATTTTACAGTAACTTGTTGTAATTAAGTTTCCCTGTAATATCCCAATGAATACCTGTAAAAACCACAGTATCCCTGGATTTTACAGCATTTAACTCTGATTTTACAGTAAAATATTGCAATCTTAAACCTCCTGCTATATCACAACATGGTCTGTAATATCACAGCAACACAGTGAAAAAAATTAAGGATTTCACAGCATTAAACAGTATTATTACAGTGAAATATTGTATTGAAATATGCCCTGGGAAGTCACACCCATACAGAAAAAATATATATTTTTCCTGGCCAATCAAAAAGTAAACTAGCCTATATTTCGTATCCATCAAAAATGTTTTAGACTAGCCTAATTTTAAACCCTTACAGGAAAAAACATGAATTTAATTTATTTTCCGCATGTGACCGATCACAACAGTCAGAAGACAAAAAAAGACAAATTTACTCGATAAAAATCTTAAAAGCCTTGTAATCAGCCTCCCAAATGTTATTTTTTTTATTACATATTTTATTTTTATTAGTAGATTTTTAGCATTTTGCAGTTTTGTAATTTAATACAAATGTAATATAACAATCATAGCGTTTAAATGTATATCAAATAAAAAAAAAATTTTTAATATAAAAAAATGGCTAGATTTACGATGTTATTGTTAATAACTTAATAACTGCGTCATCATTTGCGAACGGACTTTTGGAGCACTGCGCATGCGCCTCTTTTTGCTGTAACGGTCAACTACCAGCGACTCAGCGAGAGTTCCCAGGGGAAAAGGTATGTAAAAGCTATACATTACGTTCTAGTCATCATTTAGAATATGTTAATTGTCACTTTATGTATATTATGTTGTATTTTTAAGGTTTTGAAACTTTATTTTTCAGTTGAATTCCCTGTTTGGTTCATTTGCTCTCAATCTCCTAGCCTAACTTAACGTTACTGAGGTAACGTTAAAATCTAAGATAACGTTACATTTTTTAACATTCCATTGTAACGTTAACGTTAGTTGTTTTTAATTTGAACACTTAGCAAAAACTTCCTATTTTTAAAACAGTGTCATATTTTTTTAAATTTCAGTTAACCTAGCTAGACCAGTGTTTCATAACCTTGCTCCTTGAGGCACACAACAGTCAGTGCTAACGTTATACATTTTGGATGCCTCCCTGGCCTTATCGGACCCATATATTTCTGGTCTTGGAGTCTCTAACGTTACTAACGAACTGAGTTGTAGAGGTGGGCAGATCGATACTAATATCGATAATATCGATACCAACGTTGGTATCGGTATTGATCGATACCAACGTGAAAATATCGATACTTAAGTTTCAGTTTCTCTCGTTTTGCGACCTGGCCGTGTTTGTCAAAATGCTGCTGTCACAGAGCAGAGCAAGCTCTCAAGAGTGCTGCTCGTGCTCGACACTGCTCTCCTGTGTTGTACCGTCACGTGACTCACCACTAGCGCTACCACCAGCAGTCAGGCGCGCGCGCCGCTCAGCCGCGCATTTCTAACAGCAGTCAGTCAGAGGCGGAGAATGGCAGCAGAGAGAAAGAGGAGCGTTGTATGGCTGTATTTTCAGGCCGAAAATGAGACAACAGCGACTTGTACCATTTGTAGAAAGTCTTGAAAATACAGTTGCAATACAACTCATTTGTACAAACATATGAAAAATCACGGACCAGAAAATGCAGAGCTGCAGAAACGGAGAAACGTTATTTTGTTCTCATTATATCGTATTACAAGGAGAATTTGTTTTACATTTTTTATATTTATTGTGAAGTAAAACTTTGTGACTTTGTTTATTTAAGAAAGAAAAAAAACGAAAAGAAGTGCACTAAAGAGGAGAAACATTTTTTGTTAACATGCTACTTGAAAAGAGAATTTGTTTTTACATTTTTTTATATTTGTGAAATAATAATTTTGTAACTTTGTTTATTTAAGAAAAAATCCTGAAAAGAAGTGCACTAAAGAGGAGAATTTGTTTTACATTTTTTTATAATATTTGTTGTGAATTAAAAGTTTGTGACTTTGTTTATTTAAGAAAAAAAATCCTGAAAAGAAGTGCACTAAAGAGGAAAAACATTTTTTGTTAACATGCTATTCGAAAAGAGAATTTGTTTTTACATTTTTTATATTTGTGAAATAATAATTTTGTAACTTTGTTTATTTAAGAAAAAATCCTGAAAAGAAGTGCACTAAAGAGGAGAATTTGTTTTACATTTTTTTATAATATTTGTTGTGAATTAAAAGTTTGTGACTTTGTTTATTTAAGAAAAAAAATCCTGAAAAGAAGTGCACTAAAGAGGAAAAACATTTTTTGTTAACATGCTATTCGAAAAGAGAATTTGTTTTTACATTTTTTATATTTGTGAAATAATAATTTTGTAACTTTGTTTATTTAAGAAAAAATCCTGAAAAGAAGTGCACTAAAGAGGAGAATTTGTTTTACATTTTTTTATAATATTTGTTGTGAATTAAAAGTTTGTGACTTTGTTTATTTAAGAAAAAAAATCCTGAAAGAAGTGCACTAAAGAGGAAAAACATTTTTTGTTAACATGCTATTCGAAAAGAGAATTTGTTTTTACATTTTTTATATTTGTGAAGTAATCATTTTGTAACTTTGTTTATAAAACAGAAGTAACCAAAAGTTGTTTCTGAACAAAAGCTTTTATAGTACTGATTAATAACCCAAAATGCAAACCACAAAAACAAATTAAAAGTCATGAAAATTCATTTAGATTTATGTTGAAGACGCATCCACCTTAATTATTAAAAATTATTAAAAATATCGGTATTGGTATCGGTATCGGCGATACTGGCCCTGTATTTACTTGGTATCGGATCGATACCAAATCTAGCGGTATCGCACACCACTACTGAGTTGATTCAGGTGTGATTGATTAGGAAGAGTTGGTAAAGTGTTGGGGTGTGCCTCCAGGAACATTGGGAAACACTGAGTTAACGTTAAGTTAGACCATGCAGCCTCAGTTTGTCTCTCATATAATCATTGCTGATTTTAATGTTAGCAGCTAGCTGCTAAAGATAAAACTTGTTAATTCGAACACTTTTATTCGTTCATCATTAGAGTTGAGGTATATGCTGGTCTGGTATTAATGCTGTTTCATTCGCAAACAATTTATTTTTTTCTTTTTATTTTTTGTGTGTGCTGTTTTTCAAAGAACCAGTTGAGTCAATGGTTCAGTTGATTATAGCAAAATATGCTTATTTGTTACCACCTAACGTTACAGGTTTGTGTAATTCATTACGGTAATAATAAAACATACTTTTTATTTTCAGTAGCAGAAGTGGAGACAGTTTGTGCAGCAACAGGTGAGGATAATCATGAGACCCACTTTAATAAGTAGAATAAATACTTTTTAATCATTACTCAACTATTAATTGATTTTGTTTGTCTAAATTATGAATTGATATGTTCTCTGCACTTATGTATTTGTTTCCATCTGTCTCTGTCTTGAACAATAGCGGATCTTGACCCATCTGCCAACACAAGACGCATTTTTATCCAGATGCTGACCGGCCCACTGGCCCAACAATTGTGCTGGTCCTGGAGAGGCTCTGACCTGAAGCTTTGGTCTGCAGAGGTACAGTATTTAATGTTCTTAGTCAAGTCACCTTTATTTATATAGCGCTTTATACATTATAGATTGATTCAAAACAGCTTCACCGTAATAAACAGATAAATAACCGAATTCAAAAGACGAAAAAAAAGAAATCTACATATTTTTTGTGTTTCTGTCCACTTGCGTGGACTCACAAATATGCAGTATTCTTCTTGATCTCTAAAAAAGTGCATCTATCCATGAGTGGTCCACATGGCTTTGGTGGGTAATAAAGGCCTTCTGAAGCAAAGCAATGCATTTGTGTAAAAAAAATATTTTAAACTTCCTAAAGTAAAATAACTAGCTTCCGGACAAACAAACATACAGATTTGACTTAAGTCTAATGCGCAACTTATGCGAGTCGTACTGCAGATATTTTCACTACACCATGCTACTTTCGACGTCATAAGCTGCACATTAGGCACAAGTAAACTGCGTTGGAAGCTAGAATTTTACTTAGTAACGTGTTAAATGGGGATATTTTTCTTACACAAACACATCGCTTTGCTTTAGAAGGCCTTTATTAACCCCCAGACCCCCTGGGCTCAGTGATATCACACAGCACGTGAAAATAGTCCCCGTAGAATGCAACGGGGACTACTTTCAGGTGCTGCGTGATATTACTGCGCCCATGGTACGTTTGCAACGTTCCTTGATTATTACGCCAGAATGAGAGTATAGTTCCATGTCAAATCAGCCTAGAAAATTGCCACGTTTTATTGCACGTTCTAACTTTAAGAGACAACTTTTAAATAGGAAAAATTCTGGAAATCTTAGTCTTTTGAAATGATTACTTTGCGGGCGAGATGTTAATGGTCTAATCCGATCCAATGATCTATGCTAGGCTGGAGCTATATGTGGTATCGCCAGACTCAGGGAACTGCTGGATGAACGGGAGAAAGATAAAAATCAATTGTTTTACTCGAAGGGAGGTGCAAAATGAGCTTATAATTCCCCAAATGGTGGAATATCCCTTTAATTAGTTAAAATACACCTGTGTTTACAACACTATTACACTAACATATCTTCTGTGGGATGGGTCTATTTAGACAGTCACAACAGGGAATCAAACTGCTGACCCTTCAGTCATGAGACGACTTGCTCCATCTTCTGAGCTATAACCGTCCCCAACAGTATTGTTACCCTGTGATGCCCACTCCTAGATGTGTCAGGTGGGGCCCAGCAGATTTGCCAGAGGGGGAGGCCGAGACAATGTTGGAGAATATGAAGAGGGATCAAGACCAAATTGTTACTTGGGTACTAACAATACATTTGTATGTCTGTATACACAGAGGAAGGAATGAGTGGGGCAGAGAGAGCAGAACCAATGATGGAAAAGACATGCGACATACATGACGGACGTCGATGTCCTTCAGAAGCTACAGGAGGCAATTAGTCGACGAGGACAGACCATCCTGGATTACTGTGCAACAGTAGACCACCCTAAGATCCGTGATGTTCTGGCCTGCTATGATCCAGACTCTGACAAGGCTGCCTGCATCCTGCTGCTCCTAATGTTGTACTTCAAAGAGCCGAAAGAGAGTTTGATGCTTGAAGTTGATGTAAGATTTTTTTTATTCAAATATTTAAAATGCAAAATGAGTGATTACATTATCAACATTTACCTTGCATGATTTACTACCTCTGACCAATGAACAATATTTATCCTTTATCCTAAATCCATGCTATTGTGTGTTAACTATGTTACAGCCATGTGCCACTGCTGTGGACGTCAATACTGAAGAACTCCCCAGCAGCCCCTGCTTGATCATTCAAAGTAATGTTACTTTGATCTTGTATCGACATTTCTAACTCATTATTTAGTTTTCATTCTAGAAATCTACATGACCACAATAAATTATAATAATAAGAATTACATTTGTATAGCCCTTTGTATCTTAAGCAGATCGCAAAGTGCTCATAACACATAATGTTGTATCGGTTCATTTCAGGTGACATGATGAAGCTCTCTGGATGGCTTATATCCATCGAGGGACATGTTGTGATGAGCCCACACCCTTTCTTTTTACACGGAGTAGCTGCTTTCTTCAGCAGCTATTACGTCTTCAAACTTGAGTATCCTGCCGCTGGATCGTCAACGCTGGAGTTCATTCAAAGGTATTTTATAAAGATTACATTTAATCTTGTAATTCACATTATAGTACAGTCTTCCAACTCAATGATTGTCTTGAGGTCTAAAATGCTGACAAACGAGGTACCTGAGGCTAGCCTGGTGAGACCATCCTGATCTCGCAAACTCATTCAATTTCGCTCTGCAGATCAGTCTGGGTTTCTACACATGTTATGCTGACTAATACCTGCCGGTCCAATCACAGCTATTTATTTTGTTTTGGGGCAGGCTATGTGATGATTTCGAAATGTCTATTGCAAAATGTGACTGTATTAAATGAAGTAGATATGGGGTTTGATGTGGGGGAAAAGCACAGCAAAAAGCACACCTTGATAAATGCTGTCTGCAATACATACTGTAAGTCTATTTAAAACTGAAACTATCTTTGCTTATCAACAGGTGCTTCCTGGGCATCAATCCTGAAAGAGGCTTAAAAAGACCAAGATGCGGAACACAATGAACCCTCATGTGAGCACCCTTTTGAGGAAACTTAATGACTTTGAGTGGGAAACATTTTTTTTTTTTTTTGCAGCGGTAGTTGTCAGGCTCAGTTTTGAGTAGCCTTGTTCTTTTTGTAATTTTTCAAGACAACTTTGCACTACAAGATTTTTACACAATGCTGTTGCGTGTGGACTCATTATAATGTTTGAGACCGAGAGTGCCTGACCCCTTTACGACATTCCTTCATCGCTCTCTCCCTTGCTCTCTTATCTTGCCATGAAGGCCTTATTCCCATCCTGTCCGTTATTGTGACAGCTAGTTGAATTGTGAGACAGGTAGTTGAATTGCAAGTTTGCACAATTTCTCTGCATTTTCTGTATTTTAAGATGGCTTTTATAACTAGAAAGTTGAATTTCTTGAACTCTTGAAGTTCTTGGCATCTGCTGTACATTGAAAAAGATTTATTTGTTAATAAATATGCCATTGGGCTAACATTGACTTTACCTCAGAGTTGTTTGTTGGGGGGAGGGGGTTAATTGTACAATGATTGTAAATTCACAGTAAATTGTCAACTTGTACATTACTTTCACAGTACACACTGTAAAAGTACAGGGCCTTGTTGTAATGATGTACAGCAAAAGATTGTAATTCCCCAGTAATGTACTGTAATATCACAGTCATTTCTTTGTCATTGAAGCTGTGAAGTTACAGTAACAGTTGTGCTTTTACAACAATGCATTGTAATATCACAGATATAAAATTACAGTAAATTGCTGTGAGTATTTCACAGTATATTGCTGTAATCCTTACTGTGAAAGTCATGCAAAATTTATCCAATTATTTACTGTAAATTCACAGCGAAAATTTTTACAGTGTTGTTTTGTTGTTTTTTTACAGAAGTGTAGACATTACTTTTGCCACGAAGAAGAGAAGATCCTTGGTTGAAGATCTTCAAGGGTGAATTAGTCCTTAACTCTTTTCCTGTTGCATCATGATGAGTTTGATCTGCTTCCAAAGCCAGCCTCCTGAATCTTCTGGAAATAATCAAACAACTCATGAGAACAGGGGGTCTGATGTCACTTTAGATTACATAGTTAAGGATTTGTTGTCGTTTTTTAACGGGTTTAAGTGCTTACATGAAACTAAAAAAAAGATTGAAGACAAATGTGACATTAAAAAGGAACATGTTGGTTGCTGGTCAGCTGATGATATCAAACAAGCTTGGAGAAAAACACAAATAATGGATATACAATCAAGCAGAAGACGGCACTGGGCTCGTGTGATAATGTTGCAGGTGTTAAAAACATGTCTGTATTATGATGGGTTTAATAGAACAGAAGCACAGTCTGGTCTGAATGTGGCAGCAGAAATCACACCCTCTGAGACAGAACAAGTGCCACCTGAAATCCCCTCATCTTCTGAGACGAAAAACAATATGGTTACTGAAGCAACGCAAAATGATGACAGCAATACAATAACAACTATCAAGGAAGAGGAATGCCTGGAGCATTTAAACCAGAGTCTTGCAGAATTGTGTGTGAGCAATAAAGAGAATGTAAAAGAACAAACAATGACAGAAAATCCTCCAGGCGGAGAAAAGAAAGTGATGGATCAGCCGCATCCAGAATTCAGCTTTCAACCCGTAGCCACAAAACGCAGACAGCCAGAGGGTCATGATTGTGATATTTTTGAAATAAATAATAAAGAGCAATTTCCAAATAAAAAGAAAAAAGAAAAGCGTAGTTCTCAAACCGTCTACATACGGATTCCACTATCAGTCATGTCTGGAAACGTATCAACCTGTAAGCCAGAAAAAGTTAAAATTGACAACCCTACCTATAAATTAATAGACCGAGTTCCTAATCTTACTGATATAAGGAAAAAAAAATCATATGTTATGTTACACGACAATCGAACCAGGAACGCTGCATGGGTGTATGAGATATTGAACAGGAGTATAATAGGAGGTCAACCAAACCAAACCACACCAAAGTTTAAAGTGGATTACTCAATTCATCCATTTTACCAAGCATCTGAGAGCAACAAGGAGCAACAATACACTAAACATGGCAGATATGACAAAGGTCATCTTGCTGCGGCTGCCAATCACAAGTGGTGTCAGGAAGCCTATCGTGACACTTATTTGTTCAGCAACATGGCACCACAGGATAAGAAACTAAACAGAAGAAAATGGAAATCTTTGGAAGAACAGTGTCGAAAGGACATAAAGGAAAAAGATGAGATCCGTAATATCCATGTGTACACTGGACCACTTTACCTGCCAAATAAACAAACTGTGAGTTATAAGATGGTGGGAGGCAAAGCAGTGCGAAATAAACAAACTGTGAGTTATAAGATGGTGGGAGGCAAAGCAGTGCGAAATAATCAAACTGTGAGTTATAAGATGGTGGGAGGCAAAGCAGTGCGAAATAATCAAACTGTGAGTTATGAGATGGTGGGAGGCAAAGCAGTGCCGACTCACTTCTTTAAGGTGATAATTGTGGAGAAGTGGGATGATACAGTAGAGCTGAAATGCTATCAGATGCCCAATGAGGAATTATTTGAAGACAAAGAATTCTACGAAGTGAGTATTGAATCTATTGAGAAGGCCTCTGGGCTGATCTTCAGAGAAAGCAGTGACAATCGTGTGACTGACAGTGAGATGACGGTGACATGGAGTGAAAATAAACATAAGGCTAAAGTCAAAATAAGCACCCTACATACCGATTAAAATGATCATGCTGTTATGAACCCGTTATGGGTTATATTTGTGGGTTGTTTGTTTTTCCTTTATGTAATGTTTGCAAAATTGGTTTTATTTACTTTTTTTGTGGTGTAAATAGAATTTATTCTGAAGCTAAATTCTCATCAGTGTTCTAGCAATTTTTACATCCTTAAAACTACATATTTTTATATATATTAACAAGTATAATATACTTAGGAAGAGTCACTGATCTGGCAATTCACTGTCTAAACACTGATTCAATTGTACAACATACTGTTTGTGTACTGTGTATATTTATATGAATATCAAGAGTGGAATTCTGCAAATTGTAGCCAATGGCTGGTTCGTTTGAGGAAGCTAAAATATAACAGTTTTGATATATTTTGTATTCATTATTTAATTGCTTTATATTCATCATTCTTCTAATTGTTTTTTAGTCATGATGACTTTTTCATTATTCTAGAATTCTACTTTATTTTAAAAGCATAACGTGTGTTGTCTGAGAGTCTGTGTATTGATATTCTCCGCTAATAATTACATCTTGTCTAAATATACTCTTCCTTATTACATGTGCTTTCACTGATTCTGTGTTGTAATCATTTCACAAGTGGCAGATTGAAACTGGGTCAGTGAATATGAACACTTTAAAAGGAATCATGATAATAGAAAAAAAGAGCATCACCATATACAGTGTTGGCAAATGTTCAGCTGAAATAAAAACCTGTTTACAACCTACATCTCTATTGTGCACAACTACATTTTAAACTTACAGTGACTGGATCTTAGTCTTCTCCTGGACTGAAGCGCAGGCTCAACTCTTCAGCACAATGGTGACCCACAATTCATTTTAAGGTAAACTACTGGTAACAGTTTTACCAGTATATAACTTTTTTTTAGCTTACAGTTTATTACTGTTAAAATCCATTTTGTGGGGGTGTCTTTTTATCTGTTAACCCTTTCAACACCAGAGGAAAATCCTGTAGTGTCCACAATACAAAGAGTAAAAGTAACATGTAGTGAGATAATGAAGTGAATATGTAAGTCAGAGATGGGCAAACTCGGTCCTGGGCCACTGTCCTGCGAAGTTTAGCTCCAACCCGAATAAACTCTCCTGCCTGTAGCTTTCTAGTAATACTGAATATATATATATATATATATATATATATATATATATATTATTTTTCTGTTACCGGTTCTTATGTTGTGTCTTCAGTTAGAAACAAGTCTCCATCTCAATGTTTTTAAACACCAAAGGATGATGAGTAACAGTACATTTTCCATTTTGTTTTGGTTTAGTATCATTTGTTAATACAGAATTTAGAGAAAGGCAAACTGAGAATTGGGAAATATATATATTTTTTTACATTCAGTGAATTGAATTCCATATGAGTTCAGTGATTCTGGGTAAATGAATTTGAAATATTGATTATGTGAACCAACACCATCAGATCACCTTTTCTATTTGTTCATCATCTGCTGTTATAACTCATGGACAGCAGCCAAACAAATCTTAAAGTTAATAATGTAAGGGTGAAGAGCCCAACTAAAACACACACTCATCTCCATAATGGTGACTTTAATTATGGTTTTCTCCTTCAGTGATTCTGCTTGTTAACATCAGGTGTCTTCAATGTTGGCAATAACATATATTTTGTAATTTTTGCTCATTTTAAATGGTTAACATTTAAGGAATTAATGTGATTAATTATTACTCAATTCTAATTTGTTAAATTTAATTAATAATATTGCTTGTAATCTTTTGCCTCATTTTTATTAATTAGATATAAATAAAATCTAAGTTTTCATTTTTACAGTGTACATCTCCTCTTGGACTCTCTCCATTTTTCTTGTAGCTTCTTCCTTGTTGCTGGCAACACAGACTTCACACTGAGCTGAACAATTTTCCCACATGCTTTCTTCTCCTGATATCTGTGGGGAAAATTATGAAACCAACCATGACTATTGTGATACGATGAAGCATTAATCATGTCGTGAAACGCTTCCATTCTTATGCTTAATTAACTTGGTAGCCTGTCAAATTTACTTTCTGCATCTCTCTTTCAGGATGTTCTCTCTCCTCTGAGGATCTTTATTCAGCCTCTCCCTATACTTTCTGGTCCTTTCCTTGCTCGTTGTAATATAAATGCCTTATGCTTCGGACTCCTGGGTCCGTATGAATTAGCTCAAATGATCCATAGGGAATTTTAATAACTAATCATGAATATGATTAATATTTTGCATACTTCAGTTACATTAAATTGTCGAAAGTGAAGGTGGATTATATGAATATATGAATAATCAATCACAACGAATTATAATTCCTCATTCATATATCAATAATCTTACTTTAACAGCACTTCCTGCTCAGCTACTGTTCGGACGCTTTTGCTTACTGCTCCGCGCTTTGCTCTATCGCTTTTATATTTTTATATTTTATCTTCTTTTATCAACTAATTTCAACTCCAGCAAATCAGCACAGTGCTCAAACGCTTGGATTACAACAAAAAAGCTGAATTATTTTATTCGACCAGCCTCCCACTGAAAGCTTACATTCCGGGGAAGAGAAAACACAACTGCATAAGGATAAGAGAAAATGCCTCTTCTGGAATCTACTTGCTGCAGCAATTGCCACAGACTTTTACAAAGGATTGCAGTTCTTGAAACAAAGTTATTTGCGGGACCACCAAACCAGACGGAACACACAACAGAGCTCCGTCATGGACGCCCTCAGCATACAGCCGGTGAGTTTCATGAATCTACTGCTCCTCCACAGGCCATACTGAGTGTAGAGAAACAAGCCGATCGACTTACAAATCGATGGCACTATCAGGGAGCGAGACCCAAAGGCACTCGAGACATCAGATTGTCACGAGTATCACATATTGCCGCAATAGCATCCTCTACCCCAGACACGGCTCTGACAAGGATTGCAAACACTGGTCTCCTACCACCGCCTATACATCTTGAGAATAGATTTGAAGTATTAATGAATGTAAATGAGGAATCTCCAAACGTGATGAATGTGATCGAACACAGACTGGATAAGCCAGTAGCTAACACTGATGCTAACCTGCGCTCAAGGTCGAGCAGACAGCGGCACTCAGCTCAGAGCCTAGCCGAGCACACGACTCTGATAGTGGGTGATTCAATTATCCGACACACTAGTAGCAGGGATACAACTACGTGCTGCCTTCCACAAGCAACAATTTCTGATGTAAACAGGGAACTTGAGAACATTCTGATGAAACATAAGACTGCAAATCGACTCATCATTCATGTGGGGAAAAATGATATTCATAAAGAGCAGTCAGAACTCCTTAAGAAGGATTTCAATGAACTGTTTGAAACACTGAAAAGACTGAAAGTACTAACATTCATAAGTGGACCACTCCCAGCAAGAGGAACAAACAGGTTTTCACGGTTGCTTGGGCTTAATACATGGCTCCAAAAAACCTGCAATATAAAAGGAGTGAACTTCATTGACAACTTCAATCTTTTCTGGAGTCAGAGGCAACTGTTCCAACAGGACGGCCTCCACCCAAACAAACTTGGTTCAAGAGTGCTAAAGGACAATATCTACTTCTCCCTCAATCATCTTTCTGCAGTGTGTGCCAATCCACTCAACCTGAATGGCACACACACACCTGGACACAGTATGAATGACCACAGGACTTCACTCCAGCACCTGAATGGACATGCGGTTGACACGTCACACAAGGACAATGATAACACCACTCAGCCACAACAACTTCTGCTCACGGACACAATCTCAGCTGAGCCCTGCCCACAGACAGACTGTGACATACTAGAACTGCTCCAAGATTCAGCACCCAAGGACGACTTCCTGGAAAACAGCCAGGGAAACCAGGACAGCATATTACAGCCTCCGATAACACCAGAGAAACAGCCCCTCTCACCAGACACGCTATCTCTATCTCCACCATCTCCACTTCTGGGCTTCTCAGAGAAAATGGAAAAACTGGTCTATGCTGGCACCAAACTATCCCACTCTTTTGCGAGCCCCCAGATATCAACCAAAAAACAGCAGGCCCTAAAACCACCAAAGCCTGCTGGCCCCGCTCGCCCTCCCCCTCCTCCTGCAAGAGTTCTTCGGTCTCTGCCACAACGACAGGGCTCACACCCTCCTCCTTCTGCTCGAGGTGAACTAAAAACAACTGATACCAGCTCTCATTGATATGTGCCGGGTCCCCGCTATGATAACAGTAACTTTCTCAAATGTTTACAGAACAAGCGGGAACCCTGTGTGCCTGTATCTTTCTCTATTGCTGTTCGATTACATGATAGAAAGTCTAAGGCCTTCAAAAGCCGTACAGCAAACCCATCTAATCTGGTGCCTATTACACGCCAAACTAAGACTGCTGTGTGTACAAAAAGTAAGACTGTCAAGTTAGCACTCTTAAACATCTGCTCACTTAAAAACAAATCACTTCTAGTCAATGACCTAATAACCACATACAACCTGGATTTTATGTTTCTAAATGAAACTTGGCTAGAAGACAACTGCAGTGCAACTGTCCTCAATGAAACATCCCCTCCTAACTTCACTTTTATGAGTGTCTGCAGAGCGGGTAGGAGAGGTGGGGGAGTAGCTGCTCTTTTTAAAGATGTCTATCAATGTAAGCAAATATCATTTGGTAATTACCCGTCTTTTGAATATCTGGGTATTGTGTTAAAAGGTGCTCCACGCATTTTACTTATAATTGTTTACAGGCCTCCAAAATACTCTTCAGCCTTTTCTGAGGACTTTACAGAACTGTTATCAACCATTTCCTCAGAGTTTGACTGTTTTGCTATTTCTGGAGATTTTAACATTCACATAGACAATGCAGAAAACAATATGGCAAAAGAAATCAAAACTGTTTTAAAAACTTTTGATCTGACTCAGCATGTACATGGACCGACACACAATCGTGGACACACTCTAGATTTACTTATCAGTAAGGGTCTAAACATTTCATCGATTGTTATTAAGGATGTAGCACTGTCTGATCATTTCTGTATTTTCTTTGATATATTGATCTCTCCTGCTATTGAAGCTAGATCTGTGTCTGTCAAGAAGAGATGCTTAAATGAGAACACTAGTGTACTATTTATGAAGGCTATATCTTTAACACCAAGCATATCTGCTGACTCTGTTGATTTTCTCCTCGATTCTTTTAACTCAAAAGTTAAAAGTGTAATTGATGATATTGCTCCTGTGAAAGTCAGGAAGAGTGGTAGACAAAAAGCACCTTGGAGAAACTCAACAGCAGTGCAAAATATGAAAAGACAATGCAGAAAAGCAGAGCGCATGTGGCGGAAGACAAAACTTGTAGTCCATTATAACATCTACAAAGACACCATCCATGCTTTCAATATGGAATTAGGCAAAGCTAGACAGACTTTCCTCTCAAATATTATTAACAGCAACTTAAACAACACACGCACTCTTTTTGCTACTGTAGAGAGACTGACAAACCCCCCGAGCCAGATTCCCAGTGAAATGCTCTCAGACAGCAAGTGCAGTGAGTTCGCTTCTTTCTTCTCTGAGAAAATCAATAATATCAGAAAGGTGATCAGCACATCCTTGAGTTGCACTGGGGTCAGACAGATCAGACAACAACCTGAGAAAGTAGTTACTATGTCTGATTTCAAAGAAATTGATGGCAAAATTTTAGAAGAAACCGTACAGCACCTTAAAACATCAACCTGCGCCCTTGACGCTCTTCCCACATCTTTCTTCAAAAGTGTGTTAAACAGCTTAGAAGCAGATCTGCTAGAAGTGGTAAATGCCTCACTTCTCTCTGGAAGTTTTCCAAACTCCCTGAAAACTGCAGTTGTCAAACCCCTCCTGAAAAAGAGTAATATGGATAAGACTATATTAAGCAATTATAGACCGATCTCAAATCTTCCTTTCATTGGCAAGATCATTGAAAAAGTTGTTTTCAATCAGCTGAACAAATTCTTAAGCTCGAATGGATACTTTGACAATTTTCAATCTGGTTTCCGATCGCATCACAGCACAGAGACAGCGCTCATAAAGATAATTAACGATATTCGCTTAAATACTGATACAGGCAAATTATCAGTGTTGGTGCTACTCGACCTCAGTGCTGCTTTTGACACTGTCGATCACAACATACTTCTTGACAGGCTGGAAAACTGGGTGGGTCTTTCTGGGATAGTCCTAAAATGGTTCAGGTCATACTTAGAAGAGAGAGGTTACTATGTGAGTATAGGAGACCATAAGTCTGAGTGGACATCCATGACATGCGGAGTTCCTCAAGGCTCAATTCTTGCGCCACTCCTATTCAACCTGTACATGCTTCCAATGAGCCAAATAATGAGAAAGAACCAAATCTCTTACCACAGCTATGCAGACGACACACAGATCTACTTAGCCCTATCGCCTAGCGATTACAGCCCCATTGACTCCCTATTCCAATGCATTGATGAAGTAAACAGCTGGATGTGCCAAAACTTTCTTCAGTTAAACAAAGACAAAACTGAAGTCATTGCGTTTGGAAACAAAGATGAAGTTCTCAAGGTGAACGCATACCTTCACTCTAGAGGTCAAACAACTAAAAATCAAGTCAGGAATCTTGGTGTGTCTCTAGAGTCAGACCTTAGCTTCAGTAGTCATGTCAAAGCAATAACCAAATCAGCATATTATCATCTGAAAAATATTGCAAGAATTAGATGCTTTGTTTCCAGTCAGGACTTAGAAAAACTTGTGCATGCTTTCATCACCAGCAGGGTGGATTATTGTAATGGACTCCTTACT
This sequence comes from Phoxinus dragarum, assembly GCA_033366665.1. Lineage (NCBI taxonomy): Eukaryota > Metazoa > Chordata > Actinopteri > Cypriniformes > Leuciscidae > Phoxinus > Phoxinus dragarum. Next base: position 118,983 of record JARPMJ010001877.1, on the reverse strand, counting down.
GGCCTTCCCAAAAAGACCATAAGACAGTTGCAGCTCGTACAGAACGCTGCCGCCAGGATCCTAAGCAGAACCAGAAAATTTGAACACATCACACCAGTCCTCAGGTCTTTACACTGGCTTCCAGTCACATTTAGGATTGATTTTAAAGTATTATTACTAGTATATAAATCATTTAATGGCCTAGGACCTAAATACATTGCAGATATGCTCACTGAATATAAACCCAACAGATCACTCAGATCATTAGGATCACATCAACTAGAAATACCAAGGGTTCACTCAAAGCAAGGAGAGTCCGCTTTTAGCTATTATGCCAGCCGTAGCTGGAACCAGCTTCCAGAAGAGATCAGGTGTGCTCCTACAGTAGCCACATTCAAATCCAGACTCAAAACACATCTGTTTAGCTTTGCATTTACTGAATGAGCATTGTGCCACTGTTCGATATTAAAGTTTTAGTCTGAGAAAGAGCTAAGAATGTGAATGCTGGGCTAAGGAAAGTGAAAAGAATGCAAGTAAATGAAAGAGAAAAGAAAGTTGATGCAGGGAAGTCGTAAGAAGATTGAAAGAGAATAGAAAGTTGATAGATGGATTGAAAGAGAAAAGGAAGTTGATAGATGGTAAGTAAGATTGAAAGAGAATAGAAAGTTGATACAGGGAAGTCGTAAGAAGATTGAAAGAGAATAGAAAGTTGATAGATGGTAAGAAGATTGAAAGAGAAAAGAAAGTTGATACATGGCAAGTCGTAAGAAGATTGAAAGAGAATAGAAAGTTGATAGATGGTAAGAAGATTGAAAGAGAAAAGAAAGTTGATGCATGTAAGTCGTAAGAAGATCCTTTTAAAAGAAAGATCTATAATAGCTACCGGTCGATATAAAATACGTCCGACTGTTTGCACTGTATTTTATTTTTTTATTTTATTTTCCAAACTGTGATTCAGGAAGATTTTATTAATTTTTAGGGCTGTCTGATTGGAAGAGATTTTGAAGGGGAACGGGAGAGCTTCACTCCGACGAGGCGAGTGAAGATTATCTATACTATGGAGAGTATAGAGGTTCGCTGTTTGTTTAAAACAGCAAAAGTGAAACGTGCTCTGTGGGGGCCCAGTGGGGCAATACTGGTGTGGTACACCACCCCAGCAGAGGACGTCCCTGGATTAGGTCCAGTGGCACCGCAAACCTGCTCAATCACTTCCATCTCAGATAGGGGTGATTATTAATTATCAGGGCTGTCTGATTGGAAGAGATTTTGAAGGGGAACGGGAGAGCTTCACTCCGACGAGGCGAGTGAAGATTATCTATACTACAGAGAGTATAGAGGTTCGCTGTTAGTTTAAAACAGCAAAAGTGAAACGTGCTCTGTGGGGGCCCAGTGGGGCAATACTGGTGTGGTACACCACCCCAGCAGAGGACGTCCCTGGATTGTAGGTCCAGTGGCACCGCAAACCTGCTCAATCACTTCCATCTCAGACACGGTTTTAATTATTCTTATTTCTTTTGATTATTTTAATTTCTTCTATGTAAAGCACTTTGAATTAAAACTGTTTAGCTTTGCATTTACTGAATGAGCACTGTGCCACTGTTCGTCCGACTGTTTGCACTGTATTTTATTTTCTAAACTGTTTTAATTATTCTTATTTCTTTTATTATCTATGTAATTATTTTTATTTTTATTTCTTCTATGTAAAGCACTTTGAATTACCACTGTGTATGAAATGTGCTATATAAATAAACTTGCCTTGCCTACTTAACTTCGATTGCGAGATAATCTTTAAGGGAAATCAATGTAATTATCAAATCGTTGTTCGTCCAGCGACCAACGATTAGATTAAGTGATTAATCTCTCAATAAAGTTATCCTTCCTTATAAACTCCAAGAAACACCAACCTTCTAGCCGTGAACATTAATATTTCTGGTGTTTATAAAATTAAAACTAACTTACTTAAACAGGGAGCTCGGTAGCTATAACCTACCTCATTGACGTTTGTGGTTTTACGAGCGTTTTTCACAGACACAGTCTTGAATACATTGTTTTAATAAATACAAACTACAGAGTATAACGGATTACACATAGTGATTATAGGTTTTATACGTCTATGTACAGTTACTTACATTAAACAGACAAGACAAAAACGGGTAACAGATGATGAGAGAAGGAGAGTTATAGAGAGTTGGGGAGGGGCGCTCTGGGGCCCGCGCTCGATTTGATTGCGGGACAGAGAGAGAGAGATAACGAGAGGATGAGAGAGAGAGAGAGAATGGTCACGTGTGACCATAGAACAGCAAACATCACAGACCTTTGAGAGAGACATCAATCAAACACCTTAAAACATTAAAACTCGTTAGAGCTTGATACTTGCAAAAGGTTCGTTTGCGTGCACGAGCTGTGTCCAGCCTGCGCGTGTTCTCGGAGCAGAGTGCGCGCGCTCGTGCCGAGGCGCGCGTGCTTGTTGCCAGAGCAAGCTGTTCGCGGGAGTTTTGAAGAAGGTCTCTTTGGAAGGGTAGTTGCTGAAGGAATTCAGGCTTCGTTCGTTTGACTCGTGGGTGGAAACGAACAAAGTGGAATTTGAAAAGGAAACAAAAGAAACTTAGATAACGCAAATAAAAAGTGGAGGGAACTCCTGGAGGAGTTCAGGCTCGGACTTTCACATGCTGACGACGGCAGGGGAGAGCAGGGGACAAGAGAACGTGCAGGAAGAGCGTTTTTGCTTTTAATGAATGTAAGGATACGCCTCCTTCTGGTGGATTGTCCAATCACCTTCAGTGATTCAAGAGCGGGAACTCTCTTTGTGTTGTCAGAAGAGACCCCCTGCTGTATAATTTATGATAGAGCTTTGGAACTAGTCATTTCTATGACTAGAAAGAATTCATATCGAAATAATCATACCATTGCAGTCTATTATCGAGATTCAACTCCGTTAGGTTGGAGATTTGAAATGATATGAAACACATTCCGGTTACGTTTAGGAATAACAAAGTTACATAAAAATATACAGATTAGAAGCATTTAGATTTTGATTAATACCCATTAATATTGAAATCAATTCCACATCGGTCGTAACACATAAATGGCAACACAGAAATATCAAGTCCATTTGTATGAGGTCTTAAATATGATTCTGTTGAATAAAGTCTCTTGGTGTGTGTGTGTGGTGATAGAGTAACAGAGTCTCTTCTGTTTATGGTATGTGAGTGTCCTGGCGTGAGGAATGTTGTGGTGTCCGGTTACATGTTGGAATGGGAGAACGAGACGAAGACCTCTTGTCTTCAGGCAAATTAATGAAGTGTTCGCGATTCCCTAATTTGACCAGATGGCAGTCAATGTTGCTACATATTCCCCCTTTTTGTTCGATTAAGTCAGGGGATGGACTTCATCGAACAACAAATTAGCACAATGGATGACAGGTGGTTTCAAGGCTGAGGGTTCAGCTCAAATGATGATGATGTGGTCGGTGGCTTGGCACCCCCTTTCCGGGGATTCCGTGTGAAACCTCCCGACACAGAGTTTGTGAGCTTGACTGTGGATGTTTGCATCTCGTTGCGTCTGTTGCAGGATGAAGGCCGAGACGAGTGTCGGGCGTGGTCGGTGACCTTGGAAAGATACAACAGTATCAGCTGCGGTCCAGGTTTGGACACAGGTGAGGTATTCAGGCTTGGCGGTTGCCCATGCTTGGAGGGCTGTGTTGCCAGGAGCAATGTTCGTGAGTTGGGACCCCCTTTTCTCAAACCAGAGATCTCCTTCTGGATCTAAGGTGACGTTGTAGTTCTTAAAGGATGGGAGTTCCGGTGCGGTCTGGTACTCTTTGCTCGGAAGATGGTACCATGACCGATTGCCGAGGGGTGAGATGGCACCTGTCGGTACTTGAGTCGGTATACTCTGGCTGAGCAGGTTGACACGGCTGGTTGTATCATGCTGTTCGTGAGTGACAGTGGCTGTGTGCGCAGGTGTGTTAGCCAGCCATCGTTCACCTACAATCTTTGCTTGTGTTTCTGTGACTTGTGTGCGAGGCTTAGCTTCAGCAGGGCAGCGTGTGTGGCTGACCAGGGGTTGCAACTCGCAGATTCCTTCAGTGTTGTCCTCTGAGGAAGGGCTTGCTAGGGCAGAGATGATGAAAGTCTTTGGTCAAGGTGCATCCGTGCAGGTTTGAGGCCGGGTACAACAGGGCGTCGCTGTCGTGGTAGGCCACCACGTCTGGAGTGCATATCTTGAAATGGGTCCTGCTTTTCCAGGACCCGATGTTGACAATGTCTTTGAGCCTGTAGGCTCGGTTTGACTCGATGATGGGTAGGTTTAGGAGAAAACCCACTTCTCTCTGCTCGGGGTTGACGTGGAGTGGGGTGGCGCAACCCAGAGAGTAAGCAAGGTGTGTTTGTAGAGGGTCAGCTGGCGTGGTGATGCTGGAAGCCAGCACAGTTCGCACAAGGCTTAAGAGTTTCAGGTACGGTGGGAATGCACCTGTAGCTAGGCTGTCATGGGAGGAGCTAACCTCCCACAGCATGTCTATCGTTAGCGCTGTGATCAGCGGAGTCTGGGCAAAGTCTTTCTGGAAGATACTAAACAGCGGTTTCATGGAGTTCACAGTCTGGTTCGCTGTGTTGACACTGGGACATACCAATGTTAAACAGAGTTCTGTCGGCAGCTACGGCTCGAGCAACGCTCCCAGGAACCGTTTGGATCGGTGGTTGGTGCTTAGGAGTCCTGATTGCGTGACAGTCACTTTCTCAAGTTGGTTGAGCAGGTGTTCGACCTTGGCATGAGAGAGGGAGTCCTCTGTCCGTTGGTCACTTGCCCAGATGTATGGGGCTGCGGTGCTGGGGTAGTGTGCTCTGTAGACCGGACGGGACTGGATGAGTCGACCATGACACTGGCTGAGTGTAGGTTCCGCAGTCGGTGATCAGGAGTCTCAGTTGTTCTCTCGGTGGCAGCTGTCCTCTGGATGGCTGACAGCACAGCATGACGACCCACAGCAGCAACCTGGTACAGATGACAGGGAGAGAGAGAGAGAAAGGGAAGGAAGAGGCAAACGAGGGTTGTCTTTGGTTGGACAGGGCAGTTCTTTTGCTTTGTGGGTGGCAGCTAGGTTTAGCTCGCCTTGGCCCATGTTTTGTCACATCTTTCTGCCAGCCTGTCGCTTGCTTCATGTCTCGTCAGTGACTCTGGTGCTGTGTTGTGCCGCACATGATGCGTCATAGATAAACATTGGCATGACCCCCCTTTTGCAACTGTTCAGCACAAGCTTTTGCGCTGTGATGTCAACAGGTGCAGAACCCGTAATGTTGTGTGTATGCAGCGTGTGCATGTTATGCAGCGGTTTGAGGCACTGGTTGTCAGTGAGTTTAGACGGCGTGCAAGGGTGGCAGGAGGGGTATAAGTGGTGGCAATGCCAAGTCTTTGTTGTGGTGTCCGAAGCCCGCATGTCCGTTATGTTGGGTGTTGCAGACAGCGGAGCCCGCGTAAGCGGCACAGGGTTAGGCAGTGTAGCCTGTAAAAGTCTTATGCAGTGTGTAGTCGTTGCAAAAGTGAGGGCGGGTGGGTGGGTCGGGTGTGACCACCGCTTTTCCGTTTAGTGCGCCAGGCTTGGCGCTGGCATGAGTTTGGTCATGTGGCTGCAGGTCAGTCTTGACCTTGGCGCAGCATTTGTTAAAGTCTTTTGTGGGCTGGAAGATGCAGGGTAGCGAACTTTGAGAAAACTTGACCTGTTGCTAAGTCTGTGTCGTTTTGACTGGCTGTGGGAGTTCCCATGAACTGTGTGACCTGACAGTCTGGCTCTGTGGAAAGTCTCGTGACCTCTGTGATCTGACAGTCTGGCTCGGGTGGCCTGTGTGACTGGATGGGGAGAGGTTCTGGCACTTGGGCCCAAAGAGTTCGCTTTTTGAAGTCCAGTAAGGGCTCGAAACGATCCAGCAGGTCTTTGCCAATGATGAGTGGATGAGTGTTCATTGGTGAAACGTACACAGGGTGAGTCAGCGACATAAAACCTATTGACAGGTGGATTAGAGTTAGCTGTTCGAGCCGGATGTTATTTTGGCTGTATGAATGCACATTTAGCTCACAAGTGTGGGATTCAAGAGTTCGATTCTGTCTCTTAGTTTCAACTTTGAGTCTTTTGAAAAGTTTAGATGAGATCACAGTGAGGTCTGCTCCTGTGTCTATCAAGGCTTCAAGTTTCACTTCCTTCTCCAAAGTGCAGGCTAGGTAGGGTTTCCTGGTCACCCCCCTTTCAAGAAGGTTTCCCAGAAACTGTCGGACCAGGGCTGTTGTTGTCAGCCGGAGTGAATGGTAGGTGTTGTCAGTTTGTGATGCACCAATGAGTGGGTGAGTGGAGCTGCTATTTGGTGATGTAACAGCAAAGTTCATGGGTTGCGATTTGATAACAATGTCTGGTGGGTTGTCCCCCGGGAGGGACGTGTGCTTGCTGCGGGGGCAGCTAGCCGGAACAGCACTTCCTGGGACTTTGTGATGTTGGTCCCAGGTGTGATGTGTTGTGCTGTTTCGTGTAGTGTGTGCAGCTGTCGGCTGTGGTGCTGGAGCGGAGCTGTCACTTTTGTGGTGTGACAGCTAGCTCTGTAGTCTGTGGGGGGACGAGCAGTGTTCGTGGTGCTTGGCTCAGGCAGATGGCAGTCAGACAGGGTGTTGGTTTCAGTTCTTATGCTTAGACATAAGATGTCTGGTTCGTCCCTTGTCTCTCTTGCGATGTTTCTTGTGAAGAAACTCTTTCAGCATCCTCACGATCTCTGCTGTCTCCGACGTGGCTGCACTGTGTTTTTCTGGTGTGCGATGAGGCTTGGGCTTACCAGTAGCATGTCGAGAGGGGTTCCAGGGCTGGCTTTCTGGGCTTGGAGTTCTGGACGGCGGGTGATGCAGGTCCCAGAACCTCTTAGAGCGCTCGCTCCGATGCTTTGGATGAGCACCGTCACGGTTGTGCTGCCCCTCTGCTGGCTTGGAACGGTCTTGACTCTCTGTGGTACAGTCTGTGGACTGTGGTGCTGTTGGGCACCTTCTGTGTCTAGCTCTGAGCAGTGCTCAGAGATAGAGTAGGTTGTGGGGTCTTTTACAGTCTTTTTGGAGATAGTCTTTTGCTTGGTGTAAGCTTTGTGGACCAAGTCACGTAGCTGTTGGTAGTCCCTTTTGACAGTCTCTGGTTGACGGTCTAGGAAGCTGCGCACGTCACGGCTAGAAGTAATTCTGAGCAGGCAAAACTTGTCCCAAGCTGTCACGTTGGCGGACAGTTTGCAGGTGAAAGTCAATGTCTTGAAGGTAAGCATGTACATCATGGCCTCCTGCAAGGTTTGGAGTGAACGTGGGGATGTTTCTGGCCAACTTGTCAACGTTTGTGGGGGAAGAGCTGTGGCTGGGGGCCCAATCCGTCTGGAGGGGATTCTGACCCTTTTCAGCTCCGCCCCCTTCAGCTTTGGGAGCCGTGCCGCGCTTAGCGTTAAGTGTTCTCTGTGAGGGCTCCCCCCTTTCTGCTGACAGGGGTTTTTGTTGGCTGGCTGGTGTGTACCGGCTGGTCAGGGGAAACTTTGTGGTGTGTGTTTCCCCTACCCGGTCACTATTAAGTCTGTACGAATGTCTCAGTTCTTTGTGAACAATGTCAAGTTCGTCTCTGAGATCGTGTCTCTGCAGAGTAAGCTCATGGATTTCAGCTCTGGCCACCTGTAAGTGTTTTTTCACAGGCTGTGGCTTTAGCGTTTTTGTCTCTTAGTTCAGTCTTTGCTCTCTCGAGGAGAGCGTCACTTTGTTGGAGTCTTTCGTCGAGTTCTTTACAGGTTTCTTTCTCCGACTGTTCTCTTTGGTCTGTGGCGGTCAGGAGAAGTAGCTGTTCTAGACGACTTTGGGTGTGGGCCTGGTTCCCTCCGGGCCTCCTCTGCTTGAAGCTTTAGCGCTGCTGCTTTCTGCTCCAGGTCGATGTGGCTCCTTTCGCTGAGCCGTGCCTGGGCGACGAGTTTGTGTGCGAGGCTTCCGACGATCTTGGCCCAGTCCTTGTAGTTGTAGCTCTGTGTCGGATCGTGGGTCATCAGTTCGACCAGGTCGGTGTCTAGCTGTTCCCGGCTCCGGGGCTCTGTGTCAGCGGCGTCTCCGGGCAGGAAGTCGGTCGTCATGGCTCTCAACCACAACTTGAGTTCGTCCCACTGGGCAGCCATACTGGACGGCCGTGACCTTGGCACACTGTAGGCGAGAGAGAACACAGAACACACACACAAAGAGACCAATGCAAGTTCGTTTTAAGGTTAACGAGCTATGATCATACGGCTATGCCGTTTATGAGAATTTTGGGGCTAACTGATGCCAACAGTTAGACAGTTCGCGGAGCCAATTAACTTGGGTCGTTTGAGGACCTGCACTAGAGGTTGTGACGAGCAGTAGCCTGGCGGGTCACGTGGTGGCCCCGGCTGCTGGTGGTCACTCTACTGCTTAGCTTCTTTGATGGCTCTCTCAGGTTACTGTTTCTAGGTGAAATGAAAGAAACAAATCACAACAGAACAAAGGATAGAACAGATCAAAGTGAAATAAGATCAAACAATAGTAACACGGTATGTGTTAGAGAGAATAAGGAGGCCTAAGCCTATTACCACTGCCAGAGTTTACGATAGGGCCTACAGGTGAGTGGGGGTTATCGGGGTAGAAAACCTAGGAAGATGGTGAGGCTTGGAGAAAGGGATATAGGCCAAACACTTAAATGACCGGGGAATATCTAATATTCTGTGGCTTATACTAAGTGTATGGGTTTTACCTTATTTTAGTTTGCCTGGGGTGAAATGAGGTCACTCAGGTGGGAGTCAGCGGCGCGTTCAACCTTCTCGACGGTCCCACACACTCGAACGCAGTGGACCCGGGCCTTCTGTTACTCTGTGTACGACGGTGCGACCTTCTCAAACAACTTGCGACCTTACACACAACCTGGCAACACCAAGGTGTCAACCGCCAGACAGCACAACAAAATTGGGTTTTCCCCGGAACCCTGCCCCTGCAGAAGGCCCTGGTTCAGGTAATTGTCCCGAAATTGCCTTGTGTGTCAGCTGGCGTGGTTGACTTTACCCTTGGAGTGCCAAATTGCTGATGTAGCAGTTGCGTGCCGCCCCAATGGTAAGAGACAGAAGCGTCCGAGGTTCACTCACGGCCAGTGTCGGTAGTGAACGACCAGGTGACCACGCTCGCCGGAAACCAACCAGAGATGACTGTCAAATCACCACAGCGCCCTAGGGAGAACTACACATAAACACATAAAAGGGGTAAACAGGTGAAAGTTAAAGTCAATTAAGGCTTTCTTGTTTAAACCAAGTTTAGTAATTATGTATGTAGAAGTAAAGGCAAAGGCTTTGAAATAATGATAAAACAAAAAGGGAATTATGATAATGTTGGTGATTATCAGAATAACCTAACCTAAAAGAGAGATAAGAAAATTAGGAATAAAAAGTAATAAAAATTTTTTTTGAGAAAAAAAAAAAAAATGTAATAAAATTTTTTTTTTAATAAAATAAAATAATGAAAAGACAGGATGACCCCAGAAGAAGAGACAGGCCGCAGTAGTGGGTCTGTCCCACAAAGGGGCGTATCTCCTCTCAGCGGTCAACCTGTTTGAACAGACAAACTCATTCAAATTAAATTCAAACTGGTGTAAATTCAAATTTAAATAAGCCTGTGCAGAAATGTAAAAATCAGAGTGATATTTTATAATAATCCAGATGATGTTAAAGCCTCAGTAATTACTATGAAATAATCAGAAGGGAAAGATGAAATAAGTACACACTTCAAAAGAGTGAAAGGAGGAAAAGAGTGGCACCGACTTAGTATCCACAAGGCCACGTGGTGGCGCTGTTTCCTTCTAGTGGATGACAGCCAAACACAATTTAAATCCAAAATTTAAATCTGGTTTAACTCGAATTTAGATAAGCGTGTAAGGGGATTGAGAAATCAGAATGATATTGTACAATAATTAAGATGCATTAAAGTATCAGTAATTATTATAAAATAATCAGACGAGAAAACAGAAATAAAGCAATTCACACAGAATTGGAAACAGGAAAACGAGTTGAATGAACCGCTTTAGCGGGAGGCGGCCACCAGGTGGCGGACTTCCCTCTAACTGGGCTCTCAATGGCTGGGCTGGGATTTAATTTAAGTTTTAATTCAACTCTTGTTTGAACCAAACTCAAAGTAAATGTACCAGTCACAAGCAGGAAAATTGTCTAACACAAAATAATATTCGCACGAGCAAAGCTGGAAATGCCAATAATTATTGAGAATTTAGACATAAGCTAATTCACTATTTATCATAGAACACTTGAATTTAGCAGTACGAGAGCATTATCTGAAACGGCCACGAGATGGCGTAGTTGCGCTCATGCAGGCTGACGTCAGTGGGAGGCGGTGCTCACGCAGGGTGACGTCGTTGGGGCGCGTATTTTGAGACTTGAACACCTAAAAGGACCTCTGGTGTTTAGTCCGCGGAATTACAACCAATTTTAAATGTGACTCTAAAGAGCTCAGAGCGTTCAGCTCAGTCACGTGCTGATTTTCTGCGATAAAAATCACAAAGGGACAAGATCTGCGGATCTGTGGGTGCTATACTGCACAAGAGCGTGAAGCAGGGTTTCTTCGCTGCAAAACACAATTGTGAACACAGGAATTATCATCTGTTGTTGGGTTCCCGTAAACATTTAACCACAATAGCACTTATGATTTAAAAATGTCTTAGGTTTACAAAATGGGTAGCTAATCCAATTTTCGACCAGGAGTTATCGTTATTTTAACGATCTAATATTATTATTAGGCCTATTATCGAAACGGAGGAGACTCGCTCTGTTCCAATCTACCGCGTGAACAAAGAAACTCGTTTGATTTCAAGCGGGCTGAAGCAATATTAATTACAGGCTGAACAGAGATTCTTTCCTCAGGACATTCATTGCCCTTTCAGCGTCTGTTAATATGCTTGAGCTGAGCTGGCTTCTGCGCCAGTCAGTTCTTCAGTGAGCGCGCGTGAGTTCGCACTAGGGCGCGCGCGTGGGTAACACAATATTAAGAATGTACGGACTGTACAGAGATTCTGTTCTCTTTACCGAAACAATATTGATATAATACATCGAAGTTTATTTTAGCAATTAACAGGGGCTGAAAATGTTAAACATATCTAGCAGGGGTCAATTTGCTTTGACTGAGATCGGCTTCGTGCCTTCTAACAGTCCTTCAGTGAGCGCGCGTGGTTTTTGCCTTACTAGGGCGCGCTTGTTTCCTCAATGGGGAGCGCGTGGGCTCTCGCTGGAGCGCGCGCGTTACATTAATACACAATATAGACAGACTGAAACTGATTTGCTCGTAAAACACAAAGTTTGAGATTGCCCGCATTCTCCACCAAAATGTAATATAAATGCCTTATGCTTCGGACTCCTGGGTCCGTATGAATTAGCTCAAATGATCCATAGGGAATTTTAATAACTAATCATGAATATGATTAATATTTTGCATACTTCAGTTACATTAAATTGTCGAAAGTGAAGGTGGATTATATGAATATATGAATAATCAATCACAACGAATTATAATTCCTCATTCATATATCAATAATCTTACTTAACTTCGATTGCGAGATAATCTTTAAGGGAAATCAATGTAATTATCAAATCGTTGTTCGTCCAGCGACCAACGATTAGATTAAGTGATTAATCTCTCAATAAAGTTATCCTTCCTTATAAACTCCAAGAAACACCAACCTTCTGGCCGTGAACATTAATATTTCTGGTGTTTATGAAATTAAAACTACTTAATGTAGTGAACAGGGAGCGCGGTAGCTATAATCTACCTCATTGACGTTTGTGGTTTTACGAGCGTTTTTCACAGACACAGTCTTGAATACATTGTTTTAATAAATACAAACTACAGAGTATAACGGATTACACATAGTGATTATAGGTTTTATACGTCTATGTACAGTTACTTACATTAAACAGACAAGACAAAAACGGGTAACAGATGATGAGAGAAGGAGAGTTATAGAGAGTTGGGGAGGGGCGCTCTGGGGCCCCGCGCTCGATTTGATTGCGGGACAGAGAGAGAGAGATAACGAGAGGATGAGAGAGAGAGAGAGAATGGTCACGTGTGACCATAGAACAGCAAACATCACAGACCTTTGAGAGAGACATCAATCAAACACCTTAAAAACATTAAAACTCGTTAGAGCTTGATACTTGCAAAAGGTTCGTTTGCGTGCACGAGCTGTGTCCAGCCTGCGCGTGTTCTCGGAGCAGAGTGCGCGCGCTCGTGCCGAGGCGCGCGTGCTTGTTGCCAGAGCAAGCTGTTCGCGGGAGTTTTGAAGAAGGTCTCTTTGGAAGGGTAGTTGCTGAAGGAATTCAGGCTTCGTTCGTTTGACTCGTGGGTGGAAACGAACAAAGTGGAATTTGAAAAGGAAACAAAAGAAACTTAGATAACGCAAATAAAAAGTGGAGGGAACTCCTGGAGGAGTTCAGGCTCGGACTTTCACATGCTGACGACGGCAGGAAGAGCAGGGGACAAGAGAACGTGCAGGAAGAGCGTTTTTTTCTTTTAATGAATGTAAGGATACGCCTCCTTCTGGTGGATTGTCCAATCACCTTCAGTGATTCAAGAGCGGGAACTCTCTTTGTGTTGTCAGAAGAGACCCCCTGCTGTATAATTTATGATAGAGCTTTGGAACTAGTCATTTCTATGACTAGAAAGAATTCATATCGAAATAATCATACCATTGCAGTCTATTATCGAGATTCAACTCCGTTAGGTTTGGAGATTTGAAATGATATGAAACACATTCCGGTTACGTTTAGGAATAACAAAGTTACATAAAAATATACAGATTAGAAGCATTTAGATTTTGATTAATACCCATTAATATTGAAATCAATTCCACATCGGTCGTCCCAGCTAACAGACTTTTGTTATAAGAACGTTCTCCAAACATTCAGTGTTGGTTCCGGGAAAGTGAAAATTGTTTGAAACCAGTTTTCATGACGTTAGAGGAACGTGTTTTAAAAGGTACACAGCAAAATCTCCAGTGTTAAATGGACTCTCCTGGTAGTTTATTTGGCTTCAGCCTCAAGAGTGTAAAGTGTTAAAATATGAGTGTTAAATGAACACTGAAGAGTGTTAAAGTTAATGAGATAATTAAGTGATTAATTTAGTGATGATTGAGGATTATTGAAGACACCTGATGTTAACAAGCAGAATCACCAAAGGAGAAAATCTAATTGTTAAGTCGCCATTATGGAGATCAGTGTTTGCTTTAAGTTGGGCTCTAGACCCTTAAACTATTAACTTTAAATTTTGTTTGGCTGCTGTATGAGTTATGACAGCTAGATAAACAAAGAGATAATGTGAGCAGATGATGTTTGGTTGAAAATAATCATCATTTGACCTGAATCGCTAAACTTATGTTTATGTTGTTGATTACAGCAGCTCTCTGATTCTATACCATAGCGTTTTCAGCATTTTCTGATTATTTTTTTTTTTTTTAACAAATAGTGGTTCTGATAAAAAACTTAGAACCTGCTATTTATTTAAACACACTTAACATCAACAATCAGCCTGTGAATCTCAACAATGGTGACAACAATAAAGCATGTGCATTCTGGGTTGCACCAATCAAAACTCATCCATGGCTCCCATCATGCATTGCTGTATGAATAAATTATGATCTGAATTTTCTTAGTAATTTCCATTTCCTAATTGAATATTATTTTTGTCACCATTGTTGAGATTCATACACAAATTATTGATGTCTGTGCGTGCCTAAAATATATATTTTTATTAATTTATCAGAACCATTTACAAGAAATCCTTTTGATTAATGTATATCGTTACTGGATCTTATGACGTAGATTCACTGTGATGCTATAAACAATAATATTAATTTAAATTAAGCTTTAAATAAGTTTGGTGATTCAGGTCAAACAATGATTATGTTAAGACATAACCACCAACACCTGATCACTTTTTCTTTTTGTCCATTTGTCTGTTATAATTTAGTTACAACAGCAAAACAAAATCTAAAGTTAAATATGTAAGGGTCAACTGGCCAACTAAAGCAAACACTGGTCTCCATAATGGCGACTTAAAAATTAGATTTTCTCCTTCAGTGATTCTGCTTGTTATCATCAGGTGTCTTCAATAATGCTCAATCATCACTCAATTAATCACATAATTATCTCATTCACTTTTACACTCTTGAGTGTTAATTTAACACTCATATTTAACACTTTACACTCTTGAGGCTGGAGCCAAATAAACTCCCAGGAGAGTAAATTTAACACTGGAGTTTTTGCTTTGTACCTTTTAAAACACGTTCCTCTAACGTCATGAAAACTGGACATTTTCACATTCCCGGAACCAACACTGAACGTTTAGAGAACGTTCTTATAACAAAAGTCTGTTAGCTGGGGTAACACATAAATGGCAACACAGAAATATCAAGTCCATTTGTATGAGGTCTTAAATATGATTCTGTTGAATAAAGTCTCTTGGTGTGTGTGTGTGTGTGGTGATAGAGTAACAGAGTCTCTTCTGTTTATGGTATGTGAGTGTCCTGGCGTGAGGAATGTTGTGGTGTCCGGTTACATGTTGGAATGGGAGAACGAGACGAAGACCTCTTGTCTTCAGGCAAATTAATGAAGTGTTCGCGATTCCCTAATTTGACCAGATGGCAGTCAATGTTGCTACATCGTCATCTCAGCCTCTCACTTCCAACGTGGATCTCAAACTAGCCTTAACAAAACAGAGAAGGAAGGTTTGACTTGTGATGTCCTTCAATTCTGAGAGTAAGAGAAAAAGGCAAACCTTGAAAAAAGAAACTGCAAACATCACTACTACAATTAGCTAAGTTGGGAGGGAAGTTATGAAGGGGATAGGAAGCAGGGAGGTTGGGAGGCGGGAGGAAGTTAGGAGTGAGGGAGGGAAGAAAGGAGGGAAGCTTGAAGGGGGGAGATTCACTGTAAAAAATAAAACATAGATTTGATTTATATTTAATTAATAAAAATGAGGCAACAGATTACAAGCAATATTATTAATTAAATTTAACAAATTAGAATTGAGTAATAATTAATCAAATTAATTCCTTAAATGTTAACCATTTAAAATGAGTACAATTTACAAAATATATGTTATTGCCAACATTGAAGACACCTGATGTTAACAAGCAGAATCACTGAAGGAGAAAACCATAATTAAAGTCACCATTATGGAGATCAGTGTGTGTTTTAGTTGGGCTCTTCACCCTTAAATTATTAACTTTAAGTTTTTGTTTGGTTGCTGTACATGAGTTATAGCGGCCAGATGAACAAATAGAAACGTTGATCTGATGTTGTAGGTTGTGTTTCATAATTTCACAATCATTTGACTTGAATCACTGATCTAATGTAGAGTCCAATTTATGAGTTAAATTTATTTTATTAATTCTAGCTGCATAATATTATCATGGTTGATAGACCGATGGTTATAGTTGAACACCGTCATTAGAACTCTATAACTGCCAAAACCGTGTTATTAAAATATTTTTTACAAACATTTTTTTATCATAGAGAATGTTCAAATAGCCTACTAATTAAAAACAATTGTTAACAGTCTGTGTTATTAAAACCGTTTCCAACTGTATTTGATAATTTGCCAAGTACCCCCTGACCGACCGCCAATCATTTGAGATAGAAATAAAAGTTATGAATATGATATAGTGATGTGCCATCATTATGAGATTTATAAAACAAATGAAAAACATTTGCAATAATAAACATTAGCAATAAACATTTGCAATAATAAACATTAGCAATAAACATTTGCAATAATAAACATTAGCAATAAACATTTGCAATAATACATAGAGAAAAACAGATGTCAGATGACAATGTTCACTCAATGCATATTTTTTTAAGTCAGTTATGTTATTGCCAGAGGAAGGATGTGCTCCTCCAGCTGAATCAGCTCACTCATCATATTCAAAACACTCGCTGGTCGCCATCTGCTGGTGTAATTATATAATTTACAGGAAGAATAATTTTTTACATTTTCCTCTTTTTAGGTTTTAAATGACTTTATGTCATTTTCAATATTACTGTACTTATTTGGCATGATGTTGCCAAACCACCAATACACACAATAAAAGCGGTGACAGGAACAAAGAAAAAAAGGTGCCAGTAATGGTAAAAAATAAATAATGCTAACAATACAAATAAATAAAGCATCAATCATCACTGTATAAGGCCCGATGGCTCTTGTGGATGAATAAGTGATTCAACTGAAATGTATCTTTTCAGATATGAGTAGATTATTTGTGCGCATGCATACTGGAGGACAACAATAAGAAGTGGGCAAAATCCTGATGGCCATACGTTCTTGATTTATTAGTGCTCGCAGTTTAACACAATGTGTGTGATTTTGCTCATCTGATTGCCTTTGGAGGATTGACCACAGGTTTGCTATGGGATTATGAAAATAACACAAAAAAATGCAAAATATGAAAGAAATTAATGTAGTTTATGCAATCGGTACAATCAATGTAGACTTCTGGTGATTTATGCCTTTTCTGAACTGCACTGATTCATATGTAGTCTTTCAATACACATGCAGCTCTCATGACTGTGGAATGGAAATATCCTTCTCCCTTGAACACTTCCTCATGAGTAATGTAAGAGCCATTATGCTCTATTTAAATGTCTGTTGTAGTTCCACTGGGGGACACTGGGTGGAGTGTGCGTTTACTTGGTATATGTAACCAGAGAGCAAGAGAGGCCAGGTGTAATGAGTGAGGGAAGCAGACCATTTTTGACCGTGTCAAGATCATGTCCTTACATGCAAACTGGTGTATTACAATGTGTTGGAGCATCAGAACTGAGACAAATAAAAAAGATAAATGCAGTACTGGACTGGAAGCGTCTGTTTTTTTTTACCGTGTCAAGATCATGTCCTTACATGCGTCTTGTTTGGAGTCACGTGTCAGATAGCCCTACAAGCACCTCTACGCGACAAGATGGTCATTTGTCGCTACAAGTGTCATAACCGTGATTATGACTCAGGCACCATAGTCCAAGTTTTCTAAAGTCATTCAGCAGCTTTGTGTGAAGAACACACTGAAGTCAGAGTCTGAACTGTATCATTAAGAATTAAAATATAGTTGTTTACAGTCATCATATTAATGTGCAGTCACTTTATTAATAATGCTTTTATGGTGCTTTTTTTTTTTTTTTTTTACTTTTCTAAACCATGTTCCTCAGAATAAGGAAAGTCCTTTGAGGGTGAGTAAACCATAATTTCCATAGTTTTTACTTTTTTTCTGTAAATTTGCCTGGTTGGTCTAGTTTGATGGTTTTAAGTGGGTTTTGTCAAGTCACCTTTATTTATATAGCGCTTTTTACAATACAGATAGTATCAAAGCAGCCTCACAGTGACAACATGAAAATAATACAACAAAGTTTGTTTCTAGAAGAAAATTGCGTCATCGTCCACCTTAAGTAAGGCAGCATTACAGGTCAGATTGGATCAGAACATTTAGATTATTTATCCATTTCCATCTGGTTGGAAGTCGAAGTCATTACGCCGGTATGGAGACGAGCTGTTGAGGATCTGTGTCGATGAGGCCTTCACATGGCTGATGAGGATGTGTTGGGATGGGTCCAGGCGCACGTCCACTAGGAGAGAGATTAGTTGACACTTCAGGACTGCGTTGTCGTCATGTCCAGATGCTGGTCCTTCATGAGATCCGGATACGGCCTGGATCCGACGGACTGCGGTAACATGTGGTTTTGCCTCTTTTCTCACTGCTCAACCAAAAATATCAGCTTAAACCAGCTGAAACTAACCAGTCAAGATGGATTTCAGAAGTTGTTAATTGTGTAAATGATTATCTAAATTCATGTTGACCACTGGTAAAGCATCTATAATACTTACATTTAAAAATGCATGTATTTGTGATCAGAATAAATCATAGATCTTGTGGATTCACAGTCAGAGAATGTGAAAGTGATTTTGTTGCTTATTGTGACTTTGTGACTCATTGTGACTTTAGCACAAACTCACTGCAGAAGTGAGTATAAACTGACAGTTTGGGTTAGTGATGGGAAACTGAAGCTTTGGTGAAGCACTGAATCACTTGGGCATTCAAACATTTCAAACTCCTCCTTGTCTTAGGGGGCTTTTACACTGGGCTCGTTTGCTGTGGTCCGAGCCCGAGCGCGGTTGTTCCCGGCGCTCCCCGCAGCGTTGGTCTGGTTTCACACTCAACTTGATGTGTTTGTGTGTGTGTGTGTGTGTGTGTGTCGCATAAGGTGGTCTTCTGCTGCTTGCAAATGGACTCTTTTGAGGAGACAGTGAATTTCCAAATTTGTTTCCTTGATTCCACGCGCTATGCGCAAATACACTGCAGGCTCACTCTCGCTCGTCTTATCCAAGGTTAATCATCAACACTATCATCCCTTACATGCATTTTATTTAACTAATTACATAATAATCAGCTAAAACACAAGCGAAGGTCACTTTACTTCCTGAACAAGCACGCACCCGAGTCCGTGTTGCTTTCACATTCACGCCAACCGCGGCACGATTCAGGAGCAACCAAACTCAGACCACTTCCTCCAGGTAGGCTCGGGTTCGGTGCCAGTGTGCACCCGAGTCTACATAACAGCGTTCATATTAGCGATTTTTCATGCGGACCTTGCCCCGTTCCTAACCAAATTACCAGTGTGAAAGTCACCTTGGACACTGACATCAACATCAACAGCGTATGAATCTCAACAATGGTGACAATCAAAAGTTTCATGTCGCAATGCATGCTGGATTCCAGGATAGTATAAAACTCCCAGCATGCACTGCGGTATGAATAAAAAATAATAATAAAAATAAATAAAAAAAGATATATATATATTCACCTCAACCGTCAACCGGACAAACTTTTGACACACCATGGTTTATCAGAGTGCTGAAAATACTTAAATACTTAAATTCCACTGTTGTTGTTTTTTTTTTCTAATAAATGTTGCACTCAAACTGTTATGCTGATCTGATAATTAAATGTAAAGAAAATAATGTATTAAAATAAAAGCATTTTAGTGGCCTCCGTCTTTTGTAACCCAGTATGTGTTTTTAAATGCAAAAAAAAAAAAAAAATACAACAAATTATTGCATAAATATGTTCAGACCACAAGAAACATGTTTAATATATAATTATTCAAAGAAAGAAAAGAAAATTACCTATGCATGTCCAGACAGAGCCTCAGAGTTCAAGTCGACATTAACAAATGATATGTTCTTTGAAATAAGCACATAAATTTACAAGAAACATCATGTGTGTTTCCTTTACTCATTGTACCTACCCACACAACCACACGCACAACCACACACACACGCACACACGCGCACACACACACACACACACACACACGCACACACACGCACAACCACACACACACGCAGGCACACACACGCAGGCACACACATGCTCATATTGTTTTTAAATTCCTGCTGTATTTATTACATTGCTACTGTATTTATTAAATTTATAGTGTATTTTATTGACTTTTCTATATTCGGGTGTTAAGACCTGGCTAGGGACAACAGATGGAAACTGGCAGTTAGCTAACTCTGGCTTGTTTACAGCAAGTAACTTGTTTGTTGATCAATGAGTATTGTCTCTATAAAAAAAATTAATTAAAAAAAACATGCACACACACACACACACACACACACACAACATACATACAAATGTTTGTTTGACTATCTTAGTGAGGACATTGCATAGATTTCCATTGATTTAATATCAGGTTAAATATATTTTCTATGGCCTAACCCAACCCCTGCCCCTAAACTTATACCCATTAGAGAAACATGTGTGAAACACTAGATTTATACAAAAATCATGTTTTGACTGATTAATAAGCCTTTTTAAAGTGTGGCGCAGTAAAATGTCCCTCACTAATCAGTTGTCATAATATTTCACTATAAGTATAACTAAAAGGTTTTTTTATTTTATGTTTTTTCCAATCATGGTGGGGACTTTCCATTGACTACTATTGGTAGATAGTCTAACAAAGATATTTGCAAACTATCTTTGAGGTTGTGACCCATTTGTGGGTTGCCGAGTGGGAAAGGTGGGTTTCACATCATAGTCACTTCAGTGAATCTGGTAAAGCTGTTTTAGTTTAACAGATCTCTCAATATCTCAGCAGAGGAAAGTTAATGTTTAATGTTAAGATGGGATAAAAAGTATTTCTGTTTTCTGAGTTTTGCTGGTCACCACTGTGAAGAGTAGAGCCTGAAAAGATTCAAAGCTTCGAGAGTGTCGAAAACAGTGACATCTGGTGATTAACAAATAAAACAGTCAAAACCCTGTGAAAGAAGCTTCCTCGGACGCAGCAGTCACCTCACATTCACTAGATAGTTTCATGTTACGTGCACAAATAAAAGCCTAACACTGTGTATGTTTAATTTCTCTCTGTGTTAAATTAATTTAAACATTAAGTTGTGCCAATTTAATGGCAGTATGAATATCAATATAATGTAATAAAATAATAATGTCAAGCCTACATGAATTGCATATGGCAAATATTTTATTTTCTTGAAATAATTTGAATTCTTCATATTAATTGTATGACTGGGTATTTAATCCTCAGGTTGTGTTCAAAACCCAAAACCCTAAAACACTTGTGATGTTCCCGGTCAAAAATGACCGGCCTATAAAAAATAGCTTATAAATCACTCGTTATGCTATATTATCACCCAATATTGGATTCAATCTTTTTGTCAACTTGTTTTCTTTAAATTAGGACTAGTTTTATATTTCTATTCGCATTTGATTAATCGTAGGCCTCATTTATCTGAGAGGCATCTCATTTTTGGAGTAAAAACAGCATTATTTTTGAATAATTTTTGAAATATTAAATAAAATATGAAAAAAAGAAATTGCACTGTTGATCACACTAGTCTACTTTAATGTTTCACCAAGAAGTTTGTTTTGAAATGCTTTTATTTTGTAAGAAAAAAAAATGGCATAGAGTCATACTTGTGGTGTTCCCGGTCAAAAATGACCAGCCTACAAAAAATTGCTTATAAATCACTCATTCAACTATATTATCACCCAATATTGGATTTAATCTTTTTGTCATCTTGTTTCCTTTCAATTAAGACTGGTTTTATATTTCTATTTGCGTCTGATTAATCGTAGGCCTCATTTATCTGAGAGTAAGCATCTTTTAGTAAATTAGTCAAATTATTAGCAATATTATTATCACAATATTGAATAAAATAAAAATTGCACTGTTGATCACACTAGTCTACTTTAATGTTTCACCAGTAAGTTTACATTGAAAAACTTTTATTTTGTACAAAATGGCACAAAGTTATACTTGTGGTGTTCCCGGTCAAAAATGGCCGGCCATTGAAAGTAAATGGGAGAGACTGAAAATAAGAGACAATTTAGTTTTCAGGAGCATGTTCATTATGTTCATGTACGCATATGCATGTGTGCTTGCAAACATCGAGCCCTTGGACCTGTGCATGTGTGGATACATGCATACACACGCTACCCAAACAACAACACACACGTTAAAACACACTTACTTTTTTGAGTATTACACACATTCTTTTTCACAGGGAGAAATTTTATCCTACCCTGAACTGCTGGGGATGTTGTTGTGTACCTGTAACGTTGTATTAATCATGAAGAGCTTGATTAGCTTGTTCAGGTGTGTTTGATTAGGGTTGGAGCTAAACTCTGCAGGAAAGTGGATCTCGTGGTCTAGATTTGAGGACCTCTGGTCTATATAAAGGCATGCAGAGAAGGTTCACTTGCTATTAAAGACTCAGGAAATGGACAGATGCCACAGAGGGAGAGAGATCAAGGTTTGACTTTATTAATTAATAAGATACATTTTATTAGTTTGTTTTCAATTATTCAATGTCTATATTTTAAAGTTCAGAATCATAATTCTGGATTAAAATACTGCACACTAAAATTGTACAGGTACAACTTTTTATATAATAAACACATATATAAAAACACAACAGGATAAACACATTTTACAAACTAAATAAATGTAAACATATTACAGCTGTGATTTATAATATGCGGAACAGTCTAGTGTTACATTTGAATTTACATAGACATGATTTTAATATAAATTACAGAGTTAGGTGTACTTAAATAAATTCACAAATGTAACTTTTTTTATTTGCGAATGTATTAACAAAGCTCTGACTGTACAATATATGCAGATAAGAAAACACTTAATTTTATTGTGACTGTGAACTCGTCAATAATGTGTCAAAACTGTCATATTGTCAAACATGTAGTATTATACATGTCAAATTGTCTCATATTTGAAACCTTCTGGTCTCATCAAACTCTTCCTGTTAGCTGGTGGCTTTCTGAAATGCACCACAGCGGTTTCCTTAATGTCACGTTATTTACTACCAGCTAACAGACTTTTGTTATAAGAACGTTCTCCCAATATTCAGTGTTGGTTCTGGGAACGTAAAAAATTACCAGTTTTCTTGACGTTAGATGAACGTGTTTTAAAAGGTATAATGTTCCTCAAACATTCTTTCAACTCAATCTTGATTTAAAATGTAACATTCTAGGAACGTTGATTTGTAACATTCCGAGAACATACGAATGTCCAGTTTCCTGAATGTTACTAGAAAGTTATTTAAAGGTTTGTGTGATGTTCCTGAAACTTTCTCTCAATCATCTTTCGAAAGAGTAATAAGAACACAAACTACAACTTTCTTTAGCCACAGCCTTAGATGAACTGAAGATAAAAAACAATAAATCTCTGAAGATCTGATTAAACAACTCCACAAACCACATTACCAGCTTCAGTTATTAACCAGACTGACTTTATTTCTTTCACACTTCTACAGGTCTTAATGAGAACTAACAGAGGTTTAGATGTTTGAATGATTGTTTAATTTGACTTAACCATTTGGTGATCATAGGCCCTTGACGTTTGTCAAGATGCTATTTTTTAGTCATTGTAGGTGTTTTCAGAAAATATTTCTGCATTGATAAGATAAAGCAGATTAACATTATACCATTATGGTGATTAGTGTTTCCTTTAGTTGGGAAGTTTAATTCTTCGCTTTTTATGTTGACCCTCCGGCCCGCTATAGTAGCTTTCTAGTAATCCTGAAGACATTTATCAGTTGAATGTTTAGAAAATTCAGAACATTTGATCTGTTGCAAGAAAGTATTGACGATAAAGTCAACTCACCTTCATTTATAGAGTGTTTTTAACCATATGTGGCAGTTTGAGTTTAAATTAAGTCCGACTACGCCACCCGGAAATGGTCCGGGAACCCACAGAGAAATTCAGATACACAAAGCATGCAGATACGTAGTGGCTGAGTCAGATAACAGACAATGATGATGGTATAAAACAATTTATTCAAAAACACCATTTAATAAAATACAACACAATCTTTAGTAATAAATCACTAAATCGTATAAACATCTCTCTCACACACACACACACACACACACACACACACACACACACACACACACACACACACACACACACACACACACACACACACACACACACACACTTCAGAACCTGGGGAATTTGTCCTAACTATCAGATCAACACAGCAACCACTCGTGCTCTCTCACAACACTCCACTCGCTGTGAACACTGCAGACTGTCAATCAAACCACCACCACACCCAAAAGACTTCAGGGACCACGGGTACCCCAGATCCTGAAGGGAGAAGACAAGAACAATCAATATAACAGAAATAAACAAAAACACACACTTTCCACATGAAACTGTCACATTGAAGCGTATAATCACACACGGCCAAAAAGGCCTATCCTTCTCTCAATGACAACACCAGCTAATCGGTTGATGTTCGTGGACCGTGATCAGCACAATAGCGGGCGATAATTGGTCGCTCTCCCCACTTCTTGACAAACAAACAAAACAAAAAAATAACAAAAAGAAAATTAAACAAAAAGACAGAAAATGCAAAGCCCAAACGACACACTCATAATAACATACAAATATAAGCGCAACACGTAGATCTTCGTCACTGTAAGTTATCCCCAGCCCACTATCACAGCGGCAATTTATATTGGATCCTGGCCGGCTGCACGCCCAACGTAGGTCAATTTGAACGTCGTCCTCCAACGGATGGAGACCGTCACACATCCAATCCGTCCGAAGTCGTTCGGTGTCACACGCAGATAAAGGCGAGTAGCACAAGCCAACAGCGTCCTCAAAGCTTTCAAAGTCCGTTAAGCCTGCTGCAACACCTCCACGCCATATACCACTAATAAAATATAACATTAGGTTGAGGAGGTGATCGTCTGGTTAGCTTAGACATAGGAACAATGCATCACATACCTGCGGTAAATAACTCACGCCGCGCAGTGCACTCAATGACGAGCAAAAAGGCTCGCAATGATAGCGTTCACTCCCCGTGTCTGACGTTCTCCTCAGCCACACTGCAAGTTAAGCGAGTCCCAAATCACCTTTCCTTATCCAAACAGTCAAGATGCACTTGCCACCAAAAAGCCCTTACCTCCTGAACCAAAACAGGCGCCCCAAAATGACGTCACTTCCCGGACCCGGAATCGCACGCTTGCCTAGATGTCCGTCGCATCTCTTTTTATACACACGGACACTCCATATTTGGGAATTAACCCCATGATGGCCGATCGAAGCAGCTTTAAAGTGATAATAGGAAATTGAAGTAACAGAGATTGTTTTGGCTTTACAGCAGCTCTAGAATAAAGTTATTGACCAGCTAAAGTTAGTTTTGATTGATTCACTAATGTCGCAACGATCATTAGTTATTAACTCAGTGTCCGTTAACACGAAACAGAAAACCTTTAATGTGTTCAGGCCGTTCATCTGCACAAGACACTGCTCTCTCGAGAGAATGCAATCCATGAAATAGGTTACAAATACAAGCCTTGAAAAGTTTGGGGGAAAAAAAAGTTATCTCTGCGCAAACCGAGAACGCTGCACATGCGCATCACATGTTTAGTATATAGGTATGCACATTTGAATCTGTGTGCAGATGTGTAGTCCAAACCAACCCTCAACAAACTACTTGTCTTGTCTGTATAATACAGATTTATTTTTCGCTTCCGTGTAGCCACATGAATCGGAATTATCCTGACAACGTTTTATCTGTACAGAGGTGAAGTGAAGGGAGGGAGGCTTTTACAGGGGAGAGAGTTGACACTTCAGGACTGCGTTGTCGTCGTGTCCTGCCGCTGGTCCTTCATCAGATCCGGATACGGCCTGGATCCGGCGGACTGCGGTAAACCTCGGGATAAACAGAGAGACTAATATTAGCGTAGACGCCATCCTTCTTATGATGTAACAAATACATCAGAATATATGGGAAGTGTTCCCGGTCCCGGCTGATCTAAACTATGCAGCCTAACATTGAGTTATATAAGTCTATAATGTGTTATGTGAATGCTAGGTCAAAAAGATGTGTTTTTAGTCTAGATTTGAACTGAAAGAGTGTGTCTGCTTCCCGGACAATGTTAGGAAGACTGTTTCAAAGTTTTGGTGCTAAATAGGAAAAGGATCTACCGCCAGCAGTCGATTTTGATATTCTAGGTATTATCAACTAGTCGGAAGTTTGAGATCGCAATAGACGTGAAGGACTAAAATGCGTTAAGAGCTCGCTCAAGTACTGCGGAGCTAAACCATTTAGTGCTTTTTAAGTAATCAGCAATATTTTAAAATGTATGCCATGTTTAATAGGCAGCCAATGCAGTGTTGACAGAACCGGGCTAATATGGTCATACTTCCTGGTTCTGGTAAGTACTCGAGCTGCTGCGTTTTGAACTAGCTGTAGTTTGTTTATTAAGCGTGCAGGGCAACCACCCAGCAGAGCATTACAATAATCTAGCCTTGATGTCATAAACGCATGAACTAATTGTTCCGCATTTGTCATTGAGTTATATGTCACTATAGTCACAGTTTCTGTAAAGAGTGTCTTCAACTGTTCTGGAGAATCTAGAAAATTCAGGAGTGTCCTGTGTGAAGGAGAAGATCCTCAAGAGATGATCCTCCATATAATCTTGTGTTAAAAAACTTGTGCGAGTCATTCCTGAAGGAGAGAAATGAGAAGCGTTCATTAGGATCTGAGGAGATCTGCAGTTTACACAGTGAGAAACTCAAACTCATCTGTCTGGAGGACAAACAGCCTGTGTGTTTAGTGCATATTAACTTACAGAAACACGACAATCACACATTCAGACCCATCTGTGAAGTTGTTCCATTATATAAGGTAAGACGGATTTAAATATAGGGCTGCTGAGGTAGATTGTCGCGTCAAGGAAAGAAGGTCCCAGTTCCAGTTTCAGTTGAGCCAGTGTGTGTGAAGTTTGCACGTTCTACCTGTCCCTGCATTGGATGGATAGATTAAATACAAATCACATAACAAAAATCTCTGGTATCTTATAGATTTTCACTTTGAATTCCAGGAGGAGCTCAATACTGCACTGAAGTCCTTACAAGAGAAACTTCAACACAATGAAAACATTAAAGAAGAGTTTAAGAAAACAGTTCGACACATCAAGGTGAGGATTTATACATCAAAATGATTGATTATTTTGATATATGTACAAGGATTAGAACAACTGACATGTTTTTGACACAATTACATGTTCCTTTATTGACTGAAAAGTTAAAGGTTAACTAACCCACATTTCCCCACTCACTCTTCACGCTGCTCCAGAATCAGTTGCATCTTTGAGATGATTGAAGTGAATGTGATGTGATTTCAGTCTCAAGCTGAGCGCACAGAGCGTGAGATTAAACAGCAGTTTGAGAAGCTTCATCAGTTCCTCAGAGATGAACAAGAAGCTACAATCACTGCACTGAGGGAGGAAGAGGAGCAGAAGAAGCAGATGATGAAGGAGAAGCTGGAGGAGATGAACAGACACATCTCAGATCTTTCACAAACAATCAAAGGCATGATGAATGCCAATGACGTCTGCTTTCTGAAGGTCTGAGTTCAAATCATTGATTGATTGATTGGTTGATTGATTGATTGATTGAGTTGTTGATGATAATGGTGTGTTTGTTCTGCAGGAGTTTTCAGTCTCAATGGAAAGGTGAGTGATCTGCTAGTGTCTCTGGTCTCTCTGGTTCTGATCCACTGCAGTTCTGACTCCTGAATGTTCTTCCAGAATTCAGATCTCACAGCCGGATCCACAGATGGCTTCTGGAGCTTTGATTCATGTGTCACGATACTTGGACAACCTGCCGTTCAGAGTCTGGAAGAAGATGCAGGACATCGTCCAAAACAGTGAGTTTTTAACATGTATTAATCATGTCTCTGTGAATCTACAGCATGAGATCTGGCAATGTTTCTGTAATCAGTTGTGATTAACAAAGCAAAACCAAACTAAAGCAAAAACTGATCACCATAATGGTAACTCAAATACAAACACTTTCAATTAAACATCGCAATGACAACTTTTGTAGATGTATGACAGAAATAAAGTGGATACTGGTTAATAACAAGTGTAATCATTTCTAATGGCTGGAAGTCAGTTGTAGTTCTTGTGTTTCTCTATTTCTGTTTGTGTGTTCCTCTTTCCTTCAGTGATTCTTTTTGTTAATAGCAGGTGTTCATCATTAATGCTTGACAATCACTTACATATTCACATAATTATCTAATTTCAATAATTTAACGTGTGAAATATTAAAACTGTTAAGTGCATACAAGATTTTGATCTGAAGTTTTAACTGGACACACATAAAGCAAAAATCAGCATACGAATCTCAACAATGGTGACAATAAACAAAACGTTTCATGCTGCAATGTATGCTGGGTATCACCATTTTACAAAAATCCCAGCATGCACTGCAGTATGGATAATTATTGACACCACTGTTGAGGATTGTATGATAAGTGTTGATGTCTGAGTGTATATTTTCAGAGAACATAGATGTCAATTTTTAGCATTAACAATTGTTTAATTGAAAACAAATATTTGTATTATCTTTTCTTTAAAATAACTTTTTTTTAAAGATTTGCGTACAGAAAGTAAAGGTATTTTGTAAATAAATACCTTTATCAGTGCATTATAAATGTTAGTTAATAACAGTCGATTTATGCAAATGAAATTAGATAGCTTGAGTTTTAATTCAGTGCATATGTATTGTGTATAATTTGTACAGTAGCATACTGTAACTTAGATTACAGTAAAGAACTGTACAACTAACAGTAATTTACTGTAAAAAAGCCTGGTAAGGTCTAACAGTGTAGCCTACAGGAAAATACTGTTAATTAACAGCGCTCAAAGTCGACACTCAGAGGCTCTTCCAAATCACACCCTATACCCTCATTCACAATTCCTTACATTAGTTTACTAATATAGTCCACTTGACCAAGTGAATAAAAACAGGTAGTTAATTCAGACACTGATGAACACCTGCTGTTAACAAGCAGAATCACTGGAGGCAAGAGAAACGAGAAGAATAGAAAAAAGATTAAATCACCTGAAGATAAAATACATTAAATTCATAATTCATAACAATCTGTGTGCATTATATGACAACAGAACAAAAGCTGTTGATTGTGTCTCATCAGCTCCTGTGATTCTGGATCCAAACTCTGCTCATTCACGTCTCATCCTGTCTGATGATCTGACCAGTGTGACGTACAGCTGGGACGAACAACCTCTTCCTGATAATCCAGAGAGATTTGACTATCACGAGTGTGTTCTGGGTTCAGAGGGTTTTAACTCAGGAACACACTGCTGGGATGTGGAGGTCAAAAGAGAGTGAATGCTGGAGTCTTGGAGTAACTACAGCATCAAACCAGAGGAAGGGACGTGATTTCTTTAACTCTGGTGTCTGGAGTGTGCAGTATGATCCGTACAGACTGTCTGGGTCTGGTATTCCTGTTGAACAGGATCTTGATCGTGTCAGAGTTTATCTGGACTATGACAGTGGAACGGTGTCATTCTCTGATCCTGTAACTAACACACATCTACACACATTCACAACCACCTTCACTGACACACTCTTTCCATTCTTCTGCAATATTGATGAAATTAAATGTCTAAGGATTTTATCAGTTAAACTGTAACAACAGAAAATCACTGAAACATAATCTGATCCTGCCAATGAATGACTTGTGCCAGTTTATATTTAGTATGTGAAAGTCTAATTTTCGTAAAATGTAACTCAACATATTCAGAAACAAACAGTTAAAGCAGCAAAGGACACGTTTATTTAATAAAGGGTCAAGAGTCCAAATAAAGAGAACGCTGATTATCATAATGATTTTTTTTTTATATATATATAACTTAGAAATACAGGCTGATGGTCGACCCTGCTGGGCATTGCTGCCTGACGCACCTCCACCGGTGCCTTTTGTGCAGGTGTGCCACTTCAACGGGACACGTGGTGGCTTTCCAGCCAGCCTCTCTGCAGTCTTCTGCCAAGTCTGCATACTTGGCATGCTTCCGCTCATTGGCAGCCTCCATTCCCTCCTGCCATGGGACAGTGAGCTCCACCAACAAGATAGTCTTGCATGGCTCTGACCAAATGATCAGGTCTGGCCGGAGCAAAGTTTCTACGATCTCCCTGTGGAATTGGAGCTGCCTCCCCAGGTCGACCCTCATGTTCCACTCACGGCCAGATGAGAGGACTCTAGATGTTTCTCTCTGGTGAGGGTGATTGATTTTTTTCTCCGGCCCTTGCAAACAGGATGGGAAATTTTAATTGGCGCAGAAGGTCTACTATTAGCCTCCTGTCTACATGACTCTGCCACCTCTGCTAGCTTCCTCAACACCAGATTGTGTCGCCACCTATAGCGGCCTTGGGACAATGCTGTCTTGCAGCCGGACAGGATGTGCTGGAGGCTTGTATTGCTGGTACTGCAAAGGGGGGCAAAGTTCTTCAATGCGAACCACTGGTGGAGGTTTCTGGGACAAGATAGGGTGTCATAGGTGGCTCTAATCAGGAAGCTGAGCCTGGCTTGGGGGATCTTCCACAGATCAGACCATGACAAATGCCTGTCTGTGACACCTTCCCATGACATCCAGCCTCCCTGCCGGCTCTGAGACACCGCCTTGATGTCAAGGCGCTCCTGCTCGGTCCTTGTCACTTCTGCCACCACCATGGCTCTCCTCTCTCCTTTGACCAGAAGAGGGGGGTCTCGCTCCTCCCAAGGCCTGCTCGACTCTCCTGGACTCTGCCGACTATTTCACGATGTTTCAGCCTGCTAATTGCCAGGTCAACCTCTTCCTGGGCTTTCCACTTCCTCCCTGTTTGTATCTTAGGGCCAGCTGCTCTCACCAGTTGGTCAGTGGATTCCCTCAGCTCCAGCACCATACGAGCCTTCTCCTGCTTGTATCCCAGGCCAAAGGATCGCAGTGGCAGCAGTAGTGTGTTCCTGCCCGAAGAGGCCTACATCTGATAGGCATCTCGGCAGACCCAGCCACTTCCTGATGAATCAGTTTGCTAGCCCATCCATCTTTGCCACCGAGGAGGGATCTTCGAGCTCATCAATAAGACATCAACTAAACCTCTCATAAGAAGTTTTGTATGAAAGAAATAAAGTCAAGCTGGATTGTAATGAGTGAATTCAGGAAATACAAGTAAAATATTTATGTTAAAGTTTTTGCACTTTATTTAAATTAGGATATTTACTTACTGTCGCTGAGTCATTTGTCTGTTTTTTTTACGATCAGTATTGAGGAAGGAGATAAATACAAAAGCTTTCTATTTCAGATAAATGTTGTTCTTTTGAACTTTTCATTCATCAAAGAGTCTTGAAATCAAAATTTAACCAACTGTTTCAACATTGATAATAATGAGAAATGTTTCCTGAGAATGATTTCTGAAGGATCATGTGTGTTAAGATGTATAAGTGTTATGCTCTCATGATACATCACTCAGATGTCTTTTTCATGTTGTGATGTGCTCATCTGCAATACTTATACAATATTTTCTTTTCAGATGTAAATAGACATTTTAAATAAGCGTGTTTAAGATGTATATGTTTATGTAAATCTGCTTTAGAGACGTAACGGTATACGTGTGCTTACTGGAGATCCCCTATGATGGAAAAGGATGGAACAGATAGTTTAATTTTCATATTATATCAACTCAATCTCAAGTTTATAGTCATACAAGGCTGACTTCTGCAGTGAGTCTGGGGTAAAGTCATAATAAAGCACAAATTCTTTCACATTCAATGATAATAATAATTTAATTTATTTATGAATAATAGCTAAAGCCTATACTAGACATTTTACCAGTGGCCAATTTAATTTGTAATCAATTAGAAAACAACCTGGAGAAAAACATCATTGGATAGCTGATTTTACTGGTTGGGCAGCAGAAAAGGTTGCTAAAAACCCCTTAAAAAAATTAAACTAGACCAGTCTGACCAGTGAAAACAACCTGAGTGTGCCATGCTGTTTTTCAATTAAATAATCCTGTTGTAATTTACTCATTCATTCATGTTGTTCCAAATATGACTTTCTAACACAGTTTGAATAGAATAAAAAGTAATGAAAGGAAATTAGCTGTACGAGGCTGTTGAGCTCCAATAAATGCCTCATTTATAAAAGTAGTCCATATGACTGATGCACTTTATTCTGTAAGTTTGAAGTCCTGATGGTTTAGTGACAGGAACAACAACAGAAGAAAAAAAAAATGAATTGGTTGAAAATCTGCACTTTTAAATTAAGTCACTTTATAGTACCACATTCAAAGAAAATTAAATGCAATGATTTAGAATGGAAGTTAAAATTCAGTAATAAAAGCATGATCAATTGCTGCCCCCTGCTGGATACACAGAGCACATCTCATTTAACAGCATGACAGGTTTAAAAACCACTGCATTACAGGAATACAAATATCAGGATTTTTAATGATTCATATTTTGACCAGACATTCAGTTTTAAATTTCAGTTTTTTTCTTTAAAATAATTATACGGTAAATAACAAAAACTATAATAATAATAATAATACATATTGTTACAATATGATGTTTATTTTTCATAATACTTGTGTATGCTTTTCCTTTGTGTCATTCTGAGTTTCAGATCACCACAGATTAGTGAAGTGCCAGCAGTGATAGGGTGATCAGCGGGCAGTCCTTGTAAGGCTTCTTTCACTCGTCAGCCAGTGCCATGCTCCAGACTTCCTGCCAGCCGCCTGACAAAAATGTTCTCTTACACAATAGTGATTGAACTCTTCTTGAACTCGCATACCTTCTCTCTTCATAATTACATTCCATCCATTGTTTTCAAGTTGATCACGAAATTGATAACATTCCAGAGAGAATATATTAATTCTCAAAAAAACAAAGTCAAACATCTGCTGGGATCTTGAGAGATTGTCTTCTTGAACCAACATCACGTTGTAACATTGACTCAATGGCATTACCATTGATTCATGGATTAAATGTCAACATTTTTGAAAGAGATGTTGATTCAATGCCGTTAACATTGACACATTAACATTGTTTTGATGGTTGCTTGCTATCTGGGACCCTAATCAAACACACCTGAACCAGCTTATCAGTGTCTTCAGGATTACATAAACTTCAGGCAGGAGAGTTTATCAGGGTTGGAGTTAAACTCTGCAGAACAGTGGCCCTCGACTGGGTTTGCACATCCCTGCTTTAGGCTATGTTTACACAGAAACGATCTGAAGAGAAAACGCAAAAGTGGCGTTGCGTTATCACTTTTTATTCTGCATTTAGACAAGCGTTATGGGGGGGAAATCTGCGTGCATATGGTGACGCAAAAGTGTGTGAAATTCGATGTAGTATGCACTCCAGGCGGCTAGGTGGCAATGTGAAGCACTGAAAGTGAAAGAGCCGCTGGCACAGTTTTTCATGTTTAATACAGTAAAGCTGCTGCTTTAACCCTCGGTGCTCTTCGCGTGTCGCTCAAAAATGATTAAATTTTTTTTTGTCAATGAAATTAATGCTATATTTTAGTTTGATAATGTTTTGTTATTTTCCTGTACTGGCGCATGTCTGTGACGTAAACACGTACGCGACGCCTTCACTGTCTAGCAGACTTCTGCGTTTTTACCGTTTTTACCCTTTAGACGGGAACGCGATGGTGGAGTGTTTTTAAGATTTCCTCTCTGGAGGGTGGTTTCACTTTTTTTTTTTGCGTTTTTATGCCCCAAAAACGCTGTCGCCGTGTAAACGAAAGGCACATCCAAACAAATATTTTTACATTTTCACCCGCGAGCGTGCTCGTGTAAACAGGGCGTGTCTGGAGTTCAACTCATAGATTGGAATCTATATGAGTTCAGTGATTCAGGTCAAATGATTGTGAAATAATGATTATGTTAAAACCAGAGGTGGGTAATCCAGGGGCCAAAGAGTAAAACCCCTGCCATGTGTTTATTCCACCCATAAACTCAGTCAGCTGATTTCACTAATTAGTTCTCTCTCCTGTCTGAATTAGCAAATCCAGGTGATTGGAACAAAATACTGAGGAGGACTTTTACTTTCTGAAACTGGATTTTACACCTCTGCATAGCAATGCCCAGAGCCGGCCCGAGCCTTTTGGGGGCCCTAAGCAGAATTTGATTTTGGGGGCCCCTCCTACCACGCGGAGTCACCTGTGCTTGACGATTACTGACAAAAATGTCACGCTATAATGCTACATTATAAATATTGTGAGGTTATGTGTTAATACAAAATAAATACTTAATAAAAAATAGATACTTAAATAAAAAGTTGTAACTTTTACTTTACTCTTTTACTAACTCATTGAAACTTCTGAAAACAAACTCTCACAAAACATAAATAAATTATTTGCAAATGTACAATAAATGTGCAATGTTCAACTACAAAATAAAACCAAAATAGACAAACATGGATATAATCAAAAATAGAATGTTGCAAAAAAAAAATAGATAGGCTACTTACATAATGAAAGTGCATACATTTTTCACTTTTGTTTTTAAAACGTTTAACTTTTACTTTACTCTTTTACTAACTCTCTCAATTATTAACATCATCTAAAATAATGACAAAAGTGAGAAATCAGAAACATACTAACAGCAACAACAATGACAATTATTGACTGTCCTCAAAATATATTTTTTTAATATATAGATTATTATTGTAACAGACTTTGTTGGATTGTACATGCATCATGACAGAATCCAACAAAGTCTGTTACAATAATAATGATGTACTGGCGCTAGTTGTATACAGGGCCGTTTGAAGGAATTTGGGGGCCCTAAGCAAAATGGACATGGAGACCCCCCCCCCCCCCCATCCCCATCCCATTATTATATAATGTTTAATAATTATTAATAGTGCTGTAAATTAACAGTTTATTGTAACACACATTATATCTATCACATAATATATTGGGTATCGGGTAATGATTTAAAAAAAATAGTAAACCTTTAAGGAACCATTTTTTTAAACATCTAGCCTATAAACATTATAGATAGACGGACCAGATATTCCTAACACTTTGTTAAGGGTTACAAACAAAGTAAACCCTTAAAGGTTTGTAAACTGTCTATAAACATTATCTGGAAGGTTATTATAAAGTTGCGACAGATGACTATAATACCTTGTTAAATAGTTAATAAACAGTACCAGTAAAACACGTGGGTTGTCCTGATACTGTACTTCAAAATGTAAAAATTGCCACACAGAATAAAGTAACTGTTCAAGGTCCATTGGTAACTTATAAAAATAATGTCATATTTGCGTAAACTGTTACTACCGTATATCACACGACACTAGCACATTAAGATAAGCTATGAAAAAATAATGTTCCTCTGCCTCTTTCTGGTTAAATACTGTTTATAGATGGGTAAAAAGACTGTTTGCTAACTGTTAAATGACAATTAACTAAAGATTAAATAACTAACAATTTACCATCTATTAATGATGGTTATTATAAAGTGTTACCGAAAAGATATGTTAGCATTTCCATATTTTGATATTAGAAGGGAAGGGATGCAGCTGCTTTCACAACTAGCCCACCAATGCTTAAAATCATCCCAAGCTAATGTTTGATGCACAGCATTTATTGTGTGGTTTTCCTAACCCCCATAAATAGATTATCACGGTGGAATAGTTAGTAGGCTATTGCATGCTATGCCACTTTCATCAAAACCTATTACAAGCTATAGCAATGTCATGTCATTAATACGATAGTGAACAGTGATTCTGGAACAGATCTGCGTCTTCCTTATCCCGTTAAAAAAACATATTACAGAAAAAAAAAAAAGTTGCCTAACTGTTCGTTACCAGCAGCGTTTGCCGTCAGGCAGGTAGCTAACATAAACATATTTTTGCTAGCCTACCTGCTGCAAAATTACACCACTATTACAAGACAAGTAGAGCTATTTTATCCAGTGTAATTTATCACTTACCACTATCTTGTTTTTCTTTTTCTTTTCTGCCTTCCTGAAGCATAATTCCGCTTCATTATGACTACCGAGGAGGTTTTGTATTTTGCCGGCCGCAGAGATGGCGTGGTTGGCTGGCTGCTGTCAGCGAGAGGGGCCCTCTTGAGGGGTATCCCGATAACAGTGTCATTGCACTTTACTGCATTGACTATCAAAGGGGTGCTCACGCAGTTTGTCGTTGCATTTTATTCTTAACCAGTCGTTGTCTTGGGGCCCCAGGCCAGCTCGGGGCCCCAAGCAATTGCTTGGTTTGCTTGCCTTGTCGCGACGGGCCTGGTTGTATATGTGTGCCTGTCATGTATTTTTCCCCTCGGGGCTTGCCGTAGATGCGCACTTGGTACTGGAGTGTCGCGGGGTTTTGGAGTTAGTGATCTGATGTGTGGAATATAATAAAGTGGAGAAGACTTCAAACTGCTATCGTTTATTATTTTCTTATTTCTGTTAGTGTTAGGTGAACCCTATACGAACGCTCGGTCACATTATTAAGATTATTAAAACCATATTAATAAAGTTGACGTCTATTTTCATCACAGAAGTCTCCCCACCCACGAATTGTCTATGCGCGCGAGGTGTCTAGATTATGCGCTTGACTCAAACGTTGGCAGACACAGCAGCAGTTGTAGGCAGGTATATTGATCATAAAATCAGAATTCGCTTGTCATGAATTATTCATTCATTCATTTATGTTACTTGTTTAAGTTATCTAATATGTGTAAAAAATAAATTAAAAATAAAAACTCGATCGGGGGCCCCCTGGTGGCCAGGGGGCCCCATGCAGCCGCTTAGTTCGCTTATGCCTCGGGCCGGCCCTGGCAATGCCACATGTCAGCCAAGAGTAAAGAAATAAACCAGATCTGGATCTTATCGTAGCCAAAAAAATGTGTATATTAAATATGGAGTAATTTCAGCCACATCCTTAGATGAAATCAACTGAAGAGAAAAGAAGACATTAAATCTGTGAAGATCTCAGCAGAGGAGGAATAAACAATTCCACAAACAGCATTACCAGCTTCACTTATTACTAACCAGACTGACTTTATTTCTGTCAGACGTCTACAGAAGTTTTATTGAGAATTAACAGAGGTTTAACTCTAATTTTGTTTCATTTAAAGTCACCATAACAGGGATTAGTGTTTCCATTATTTGGGCTCTTAACTCTTATTAAATCTTTTGTCACTTATGGCTGTTGTGACAGTGTGTATGTTAAACACATTTGCAGCAGCAAAGAAAGCTAAAGTGAAATGATATCAGGTGATGTTGGATAACTTTTTATGGTTTTTATAATCATCATGAAAGAGACTGAATCACTGGTGTATTTTAATCTAACAATTATGTTGTCAAATTAATATTATTTTACACTCTGTATTACTGCAGCATAAGATGCAACAATATTGTAACAATAAATTAGAAGACTAACAAACATGATCACGAAAAATCAGTTTTTGATGAAACACACATACATCAACAATCAGCGTATGAATCTCAACAATGGTGACAATCAAAAGTACTTTGCTGCAATGCATGCTGGGTACCAGCATAGTGCAAAACTCCCAGCATGCATACAACATGAATAAATTATGCAGCTGAATTGTCCTATTATTTAGTTTAATTCTAAATATTTTATTTTTTGCTGTTGTTTTTGTTGTAAATTAGTAGCTTTTCAGTGATGTACTGAATCTGTTTATCTAAATATTTGTGGTTGTCACCCTTGTTGAGATTCATACGCTGATTGTTTATATCTGTATGTGTTACTGTAGGCTAACTTTTTAAATAAACGTTTGTCAAAAGATTTAAGCCGATTGTAATATTGCTGGTTCTCATGCTACATTAATACAGGGATTATGATGTGACTATATTAGTGGACCAACTTAATTGTTAAATTAAAAATCTCAGTAAATCAGGATATTTCATGATGATTATAAAACCATCAACAGGTAATCGTCATCACCTGATCTCATTTCACTTTAGCTTTCTTTGTTGCTGCAAATGTGTTTGACAAACACACTGCCACAGCAACTAAAAAACACAAATTATATAATAAGAGTTAAGACCCCAAATAATGGAAACACTAATCACTAGGGATGGCCCGATACCACTTTTTCCAGGCCGAGTCCGATACCGATACTTTAATTTTTGGTACTCGCCGATACCGATACCGTAACCGATACCTGTATTTTTATTTTCAATTAATTTAATTCATGCATTTGTCATTTTTAAATGTATTGGTAGAGAAACCAAAAGAATGTCAAATCATATTTATTTATTAAATGTAAACTTAATTTGTTCACCAAATATATTTAATGCACTGCATATTCATTACTGTATAAATTAAATATAGATGGATCTTTTTGTGAAGTTACAAAAAAGGTAGCCTATTTAGTCAAGAGATAATCCTTTGTCTGGTTAACATTAAAACACAGCAGCAGATTAATTCAACTGCTGCCCCTTTAAGACCGAACGCACGGACCCCATTTGAATTATACTGTCTACGTTCACTTGACATATAATATACTTTGTTTACTAGGATACTCGCCAAAACGGGCGTTTTTACATAGTTTTGTGTGAATTCATCCGTACAAGCGTAATAGTGAAAGAATTCCACTCAGTGTTCGCGCGCTGTCTGAGGCGATGGTTTTCGGGGCGCGCGCTTTGGATGTTTGAAGTTCATGTAACTTCTTGACCTGCAAATGTCCTGTAATAATGTCGCTAAACATAAATAAGGAAACAGTTCATGTTTTACTTACATATACGATTTAGTTTTAATCCAAATATACGTGCCGAGTGAACGATCAGCAATCCAGAGCATTCAACAGAAGTGCGCGCTCTCTCGCGCTCTCTCTCTCTCTCTCTCTCTCTCTCTCTCTCTGGTCAGTTAATGTTAATAATAAGCTACATGCCTCGTTTTACTTTCTTTGCCATTGACATCCGACTGAACTACAAACTTTCCACTGACGTCTGATGCGCTCGACCAGCTCGCGCTTCGGTGCCCGCGGCGCGCTCAATCCACTGCGCGTTTTTCTCTTATCAGCTCGCGCACCCACATCTATATAGGCGTTACTATATTTTGTTTAATATTTCACTAATATGATACATTACTTCATAGACTGCCTTCTTTTTTATCCCCATTATACTTTCTGTTGTCAGTGCTTCTTTGTCTGGACACAAACACTGTACACACGCTGCCTGGTATCGGTTGTTGGTATCGGGGCGCTTTTACGAGTACGAGTACGAGTACATGAGCTCAGTATCGGGCCGATACCCGATACTGGTATCGGTATCGGGCCATCCCTACTAATCACTGTTAGGGTGACTTAAAATTAAACCCATTAAAGCTAGGGTAGGTAATGTTGGAGAGCTAGCCAGATTTGAAAGTGGCACCTCTTCTAAGCTCCGCCCCCTCCTGTCAGTGCTCCGTCCAAAGCTACGCCCCCCCACAAACATGAACGCGCATCCACATTTGGAAAATGTCAGCCAAGCTGTATGTACCTACGACCTGTAACGCAACTGGCTTACACCGACAGAGAAGCTACTGTTAGCATTGGGCTAATACAAGCTACAACAGTAACTACGTTGCCTAACGTAACATATATCATGGAAATAACAAATCCCCCCGAAGCAAAACAAATAATTACCTGTCCAGCAGAAAGACCGCAACCTCGGCATCGCTTTTTAGTTGTCTCCACCGTTCAAATGCTGAACCAATGTTGACCCGAGTTTGTCCTCTGGCTTTATCAAGTGCCAGTTTCGTTGCAGGCCTTTTCTGCCTCAGACTTTCTTTTTTTAGCCTTTTTGTCAGGGTGAGTAGTTACAAGCAAAGCTGGTATTGGTAGTTTTGGCTGCATTTTTTCTGCCATTGTGCCGCAAACTCCTGCTTAATCGGTGTAGTGAGCTAAATGTTTCCGGAAACGGTGACATGTGATTAGTGCACGCAGGGCTGTGCACGCAGTGGTGCTCGGGCACGAGACATGAAGGCATCTGATTGGTTCTTTACATTCGCTCCGAATGGCAGTGATTGGTCAGAGTTTTTACTGTCCTACAGCTGCTACAGAGGTCAGATTATTTTCATTCCTTTTTCTGAACACATAATGTATTGACTACTATCAGAATGGAAGGACAATTTCACCCAGTATAAAAAAAAAATGTTTCTGAACAGGATTCCCTACCC
Source organism: Phoxinus dragarum (assembly GCA_033366665.1). Taxonomy (NCBI): domain Eukaryota; kingdom Metazoa; phylum Chordata; class Actinopteri; order Cypriniformes; family Leuciscidae; genus Phoxinus; species Phoxinus dragarum. The sequence continues at coordinate 79,419 of JARPMJ010001877.1, read as the reverse complement.
TAGCTTTAATTCTCAAAAAAAACGTTTGTAGACGTGTGACTTTTGTAAAGTCAGTCTGGTTAGTAATAAGTGAAGCTGGTAATGCTGTTTGTGGAGTTGTTTAATCCTCCTCTGCTGAGATCTTCACGGATTTATGTCTTCTTTTCTCTTCAGTTGATTTAATTTAAGGGCTGTGTATTACAACCGCAGCCCTAACACAATTGAAGACAGCACAACACGACTCGTTCAATAGGGAATTTATTACAAAAGAACATAAACATAATGGTAGAAGGAAAACCAATCGGGGTAACACAATCAACACGAGAGCACACAGAATCGCCGCCGAACACCCCGCCCGCCGAACAGATTTGGCCGCTTAGTGTTCTTATGCCAAACGCACACGATCCACAGGCGCCGACAATCAGTTCCTAACAAGACAAAGACACATACACACAAAGAACATTGTCGCCCTCTGGAGGACAGACAAATCATTACACAGAACAAATAACTCAAATACATGCACATGTAACATGCACATGTAAGCTGAAATTACTCCATTCTTAATATACACAGCCACCACATTATCCTTACCTCGAATGTGTCTGATGTCAAGGTCATATGGCTGTAGAGTCAGACTCCAACGCATAAGACGCTGATTAGCGTTGCGCATTGAGTTCAAGAAGAGAAGAGGATTATGATCACAATACACAACAATAGGTTGAGAACAAGTCAAATAGACCTCAAAATGACATATAGCGAGGACTAAAGCTAAAGCCTCCTTCTCAATAGTAGAATAATTCCTTTGTGCAACAATAAACTTCTTTGAAAAGTAACACACAGGATGTTCTACCTCATCAGGACCCTCTGCTGAAGAACAGCTCCCGCCCCCACATCACTCGCATCCACGGCGAGGCTAAATGGTTTTAAATGATCCGGCGCCTACAACACAGGCGCTGAAATCAGCAAGGACTTGGTATTCTCAAAAGCACTCTGACACGAGTCTGACCACTGAAATAATGTCTTAGGACTTAGCAAATCGGTAAGGGGTGATACCACAGTCTCAAAATTTCTGCAGAACGCTCGATAATAACCCACCATTCCCAGAAAGCGTCGTAGTTGTTTTCGATCAACAGGTGGTGGAAAATCACAAATGGCTGTAACCTTTGCAGCAACTGGACGAACCTGTCCCCCTCCAATCACTTTACCTAAGTAAACGATGGTGGCTTTACCAAATTCACATTTAGCTAAATTGACAGTAAGCTCTGCATCTGACAAACGAGAGAAAACCTCCCTAAGCAAGTTCCAATGCTCATCCCAGGATGAACTGTATATAACCAGATCATCTATAGGCTTCAAAACCAGACACGCCTGCCAAAACAGTGTTCACTAGTCTCTGGAATGTACTAGGAGCATTTCTAATTCCGAAAGCCATTACCCTATAATTAAGGAACGCATCAGGAGTTACGAAGGCTGAAATCTCTTTAGCACGTTCCGTTAAAGGTACCTGCCAGTATCCTTTTAATAAGTCCAGTTTTGAGACGCATGTAGCTGAACCAACAATATCCACACAGTCATCTACTCTAGGCAATGGAAAACAATCAGCCTTGGTAACAGCGTTTACTCGCCGATAATCAGTGCAGAATCGATAGCTACCAGCTAACATTGCAAACTCCAGGGGCTGATACTAGGCTCTGCAATTTGATTCTCTAACATATACTGAACTTCCTTATTCAAAAGGGATCTTTTAGTCGGGTCAACACGATACGGATGTTGTTTTATGGGCCGAGTGTCAAGTCCCACATCGATATCGTGCTCTATAACAGACGTTCGACCGGGGATGTCGCTGAACAACATCGAAAACTGGTTCACTAATTCCAAAATGGCAGTTTGCTGCATTGCAGATAAATATGACAGTCGACTATAGGCAAGGTTAATAGCTCTTCAGAATTTTTCAACCGACCTTCAACTATACATCTAGATGGACCCCTCTCTTCATACAACTGTTCCGGTGCAGCCAAACATACAGCAGTCACCTCACCAGGTTTTATGCTGGAAGGAACACAATTAACAGGCTTCTCAAGACTCGATTCCTTCTCATGATAGATCTTTATCCCATTAATATGAAAAACTTTGGAACTCTTACGGCGATCAGGAACAGGAATAACAGAATCCAGATCTGACAGTTTCTTTTCAACTACATAAGGACCACTATACCTAGCTTGCAACGACCCTCCCAGCACAGGTAACAAAACCAGCACTTTGTCACCCGGACTAAAACTTCGTACTTTAGCTTTCTTATCAAACCAGACCTTCATTTTACCCTGCGCTTTCTCAAGATTTTGTTTAGCCAATTCACGGACTCTATGAAGATGGGTGCGGAAATCAGTAACATCCCCAGGAAGGGTTTTACATTTTTGATCGGACAACCAATTTTCTTTCAACACTGTCAAAGGTCCACGCGGAGTATGGCCAAAGACCAACTCAGCGGGACTAAACCCGAGTGATTCCTGCACTACCTCGCGCGAAGCAAAAAGTAGCCATGGAATTCCCTCCTCCCAATCTCGTTCTAACTCGAAACAATAAGCACGAAGCATCGTTTTCAAGGTCTGATGAAACCTTTCTAACGCACCCATGTTTTCAGTGGAGACCTTACATGATTAAACCGTTATGTTTGTATTACCTTAGAATGAGCCATTTCAATCTCACTGTAAAAAAATTGCGCTGTAAAATAACAGTAATCTACTGGCAGCTACATACACCACATTGAGCCACCAAGTTTCGACAGTAGAAACTACAGCACATTTCATCACATAATTCATAATTCCAGAAATGATTGGATGAAACACATTAAAGTGTCATAATGCATAAAACCATGTTAAGCGCTTTTGCGTTTTAAAATATCACTACAATTTGCCTATAACCATGAAACATAAAACATATCATAAATCATACATTCTGCCGAACCAAGAAGAATCTTTAAGGTCTGTTTTGGGATTTTTTTGGGGGAAGTCAAACCTGAGTGTTCAGAGTGTCTTTTTCTGCCGGATATTATATAAGAGATGTGTCTTGTTTTCTTGAATTCTTTTCCCAATAGATTGTGGGCTCAAATAAATATTCTCGAGTTACGTAAAATGCATGTCAGCCAATCAGATTATATCTGTGTTATGTACATGTCAGTGACCTCTCTCTTTCTTGTAAATCACATGACTTGCAAGAAAATTACCCTTTACAAAGAATCATCTGTGTATTGATGATTATATGATCATCATGTAGTTACCTTATTCGCTAAGCTTTTTTAGAGTCTAGTCTATGATAATGTTGTGACATTATTGATTGTAGTAGCTGTATAATTTTACTGCATGAGATCCATCATTGTTGTTATGTATTGATTAGGAACTCTAAGGCACTCTGAATAATTAGAAAAAAAGTTAAAAAGCCTTTATTTCATTGATGGCTTAAACATTAAAATTGGTGACAGATCCACCTACGCGTTGCAGCTTTACATGCCTTCGTTAGGGTGTGTGTAACCAACAATATCTCAGGTTCATTTTTAACAACAGTTAATTAATCAAATTGCAAACACCTGGTCACTCTGTGTAAAGAGACAATTAAGAAAATTGACCTAAAAAGACCAGAGGAGAGAGGAAAAAAAGAGAAAAAAAGAACTTAACCTATAACAATGTAGCGGTATGGTTATTTCGGGGAGGAGACGCAAGTGCGCACAATCTTCCGCTGACTGGATTTATAAAGTGAATTCTGCGCAGGTTGATTTTTTTGCGTATGGCATTTTTGGCTTTCGGGCGCACGTACACTTTTAGTAAGGATCCTACCCACAGTTTTATAAATGAGGCACTTGGGCCGAAAGAATATTGCTATCTGGGAGCAATATATTCCTCTCTCCTCACAATAAATGTAAGAAAACCAAGTCATCTCAGAACTAACCTGTAGGTTATTTATCATTAACTTTATGCTATTCTCAAACCCTAGACTTGGGGTCGTAACATTTACATTATCAAGAATAGCTGTATAGTGCATAACAGTTTAGGGTTGGGAAGTCATATAATGTTGCATATCGTGCTTTTAAAATCAGATTAACAGAAACAATCATGTTGATCATCCTTTGTTACGTAAGTGCAAAGGTTCAATGGTATTTATATGTGACTAAAGTACTACTCAGGAAACCCAGGCCATTTCTTATAAATGTGGGTGTGCAGTAGCACCCTTTATTTTTCAGACCAGCAACTATCGGTGCCTTCCTGCTTTCACTTGCCCAGAAGAATTTGGTAAGAAAGGTTTATTCCTCTCTCCATGAGAATGTATATTTGTTTAATTGATAGAATTCTGATAAACTCTTGAAAGCAACATCATTCTTTTAAACTGAAATAGTCAGATCTTAAAGGGCACCTATTATGGAATTTTGAAATTTACCTTTCATAGTGTGTAACATAGATCTAAGTGAACAAAAACATCCTTCAAAGTTTGAAATATGAAAGTGCACCGTATATAAAGTTATTGTCTTTCAAAAGTAAGAGTCGACTCTGAGTCATTTTTATGAATCGTTAGAAGACCGAAGCTTTTTCTCTGACTACACAGCAAAAACTCCAGTGTTAAATTAACACTCCTGGGAGTGTATATGAGTCCACACTCAAGAGTGTAAAGTGTTAAAATATGAGTGTTAAATGAACACTCAAGAGTGTTAAAGTTAATGAGATAATTAAGTTAATAATTGAGTGATGATTGAGCATTAGTGATGAACACCTGATGATAACAAGCAGAATCACAGAAGGAGAAAATCTCAAATTGTAAGCCACCATTATGGAGATCAGTGTTTGCTTTAGTTGGGCTCTTGACCCTTATATTATTAACTTTAGAATTTGCTTGTCTGCTGTTACTGATTAGTAACAGTCAGATGAACAAAGAGAAAATGTGATCTGATGGTGTTGATTATGTTCTGACATAATCATATTGTGATCTGAAATAAACAAAACAAACATGTTTAGATAGTTTGGTGTAACTTGTTAAAACAGCAGCTCTCTGATTTTAAAGCATTTGATTTTCAGTATTTTTAACATAGTCCAAAATATTTAATAAACATTGTTCTGATCAAGAGACGTTTAAATCACTTTGTTTAGAAACACAGACATCAATAATCAGCCTATGAATCTCAACAATGGTGACAATAATAAAGCATGTTGCAGTGGCTGCCACCAATCAACTCATTAATGCTCCCATCATGCATTGCGGAATTAACAAATTATGATCTGAATTGTCTTTTAAGTAATTTCCTTTTCCTAATTGAATATTTTGCTCATCACCATTGTTGAGATGCATAGACTGAATCTTGATGTCTGTGTGTGCCTAAAGTAAAGATTTTTTTTAAATAAATAATTTATAATAATTAAAACAAATTATTCCGTATTTGTTTATCAAAAATTCTGGATATTTATGTAGAATCACAGTTATGCTGTAATAAACAACTTAAAACTAAGTCAGAAATAAGGGTTCAGTGATCAAGTTCAAATTATGATTGTCATAAAATAGCCAACATTTCACTTTTTTTCATTAATCATCTGTCTGTTATAAATTAATAACAGCAGACAAATAAAATTTAAAGTAAATAATTAAAGGGTCAAGAGCCCAACTAAAGCAAACACTGATCTCCATAATGGTGGCTTACAATTTGTGATTTTCTCCTTCTGTGATTCTGCTTGTTATCATCAGGTGTTCATCATTAATACTCAATCATCACTCAATTATTAACTTAATTATCTCATTACCTTTAACACTCTTGAGTGTTCATTTAACACTGGAGTGTTTCCTGTGAACACTGGAGTTTTTGCTGTGTAGATGACGTCAACTTGTCAAGTTATTTGAATATGATACGCCCACTTATTGAGCTCCAAGGCCAGCAGGGAAAACAACATCAGGGCGACGAGACGCTGTGTTCTGAAGTGCGACTCAAAAGCCAACTTTTTTCATCTGCCCAAGGAGGAGCATTTGAAGACTAAGTGGCTACAATATAAAACTATACCACAGAAGTATAGTCCGAGCCTTGTGCTTTGTTCGCGCCATTTTGAAGACGATTGCTTTACCAACTTAAATGCAATCAAACTTGGATTCGCGAGCCGGCTGATATTGAAGGAAGGTTCAGTTCCAAGTGTATTTGCATCAGCTTCCTCCTCCGTACCACAACCTACGTAACTGCATATATATTTTTTTTTTTTAACGTTATGTTTATGCATCGGGCTAACGCAAACAAAGACTGATTGTGCTTTTACAATATGAACTCGAGGCTATGCTCGCTAATATAACATTAAATTATTTATCTTATTTTGAATTTTTTACTACAAACCACAAAGCAGTGGACTATAATCATTATTATAACACAATTTAATTGATAAAAGCATCATTGTACTCCGTGTTAAACAATATAGTATACCAATCACAACTGACTGGGTCATCTGACCAATCAACGCAGATTAGCGTCGCGCAAAGGAGGGGTTTGGAAAAATGAGTCGTTGAACGAATCATTTGGGAGTCGGTGAGAAAATCAGGTAAAAATAAATGCATATTATACGACAACAAAAGTGTTTTTTGTCATTGCATGCATGTAAAACTGTTGTTGGGGACTCCCTAAACAACATTAGGAACATTTTAAATGTCATAATAGGTGCCCTTTAACAACTGAACTCTGATCAAATACAGTGTTTTACCCTGATACACATTATTAAATCATTGAATGCAGCAGAAAACAAACAATTTTCAAAAATAAATTTAGAATTCATTTCAAATCCTGTAATGTGAAATGTATGCCTTCTTTTGGATTGGATTTTGGTACAAACAAAACCTCTGTATTTGTATTGTGTATAGGGAACAACAGCACTTGCGTCTGGGTTTAATTCGTCTTGCTTTGTGGGCTCTGAGGCATAAAGGTAAGATTTTTAAATAGTATTTTCGATATAACTTGTTTACTTTTTAGTCAAATACAATAGTAATCTTAAGACAATTAAATAAAAACTTGACTTTTGTAGGTCCCAATGCTTTTTTATAATACTGTTGAGTTTTTTTTTTTTTTTAGATGGCTACATTTTGGACAGCAGAAAATGCACCTGGAAAGGATCTGGAAGACATTAAAAAATCCATAGATAGTCAGGATCTCCCATCAGCCATAAACACGATTCAAAATTTACTTGAAAAGCAAGAACTTGAAGAACTTAACATTGGTATTACAGGGGAGTCTGGTTCTGGAAAGTCCTCATTTGTCAATGCTATCACGGGTTTAGGAGATGCAGATGAGGGCTCTGCCAAAACTGGTGTAGTGGAGACTACTATGAAACCTGAGGTTTATCTTCACCCACAATACAACAATGTGAAAGTCTGGGATCTTCCTGGCATTGGAACACAAAACTTCAAAGCCCATGAGTATCTTAAACTGGTTAACATTGAACGCTATGATGTATTCATTATCATTGCTTCAGATCGATTTAAGGAATGCCACGCTCAGTTGGCCAAAGAGATCATAGGAATGGGGAAAAAGTTTTATTTTGTTCGTTCTAAGATTGACCAAAGCATTGAAGCTGAGAAGAGGAAGATAAAGGAAGACAACTTTAAGGAGGAAGATACACTTCGTTACATCAGACAGAACTGTGAAAATGGTTGGTCAATGCAGTGCATGGCCTTACAATTTATACAGTAAACGTCTAAAACTGCAATCAATGTTCTGTTATCTTTTATCATATTTTCTCACATAAAAATCAATGATTACTATAAATAATAAATATTGTTCATAAATAATAGTCTTCTATTAATGATCATATTATTTTTTGCTATTTTACAGGGCTGAGAAAGATCGATGATAATGATCCTGTTGTTTTTCTGATCTCTTCCTGGGAGTTGGAAAAGTATGATTTCAATCTGCTGCAGGAGAAGATAGAGAAAGATCTCCCAAAGCATAAGAGGGATGTGCTGCTATCAGCTTTGCCAAATATCACACTGAATATTAATGAGAAAAAGAAGAAAGCTCAAGAGAAAAATATTGCAAGAGTAGCCTTTCTGTCTGCTTGTGTGGCTGCGGTTCCTATTCCTGGTCTTTCAATTGCTGTAGATTCAGCCATTATAATTAAAGAGATAGAAAGGTATTTCAAAGTTTTTGGTCTCGATGATAAATCCTTGCAGAAACTCTGTGAAAGATCTGGCAAGAGCATATAGAGTATTACAAGAGTTTGATGAAGTCTCCACTGCATGGTGGAATAACCCCAGCTTCATTACTCCCCTTGCTGGGCGCTGCATTCTTGGCTGTGGCTGAAGATGCAGTTGAGTATGCTGTGAGTCTCATACCCATTATTGGCTCAGTGATAGCCGGAGGAATGTCCTATTACACTGTTTCAACAATGCTGCACAGAGCTCTGAATGACATAGCAAAGGATGCCAGAAAAGTGCTTTTGGATTCAGTGCAGACTCCAGTGTAAACAGAAAGTTACAGACCTGATTGTCTATTTATAACCAACATGGGGTGTTAAAGGAATATATACAAATCAAATCTAACACAACATATCTTTTTATGAAATGTTGATAAATACATTTTGTGTTTATTTAGCAGCTACTTCTAATATACAAATACAAATCATCAACTGCAATTTAAAAATGGTAAAATCACAGCACAACTGTCAAAATACCTAAGAGCAGCTGTAGATAAATGACCTAAATTAATAAGTAATGATTTTTACAACTGAAATATCAACACTGAACTTATATACTTTCTTCCAGAGCTGCTGTACAACTAAAACATACTTTGTTGCATTATTTTCCTGTTATCACTGTTTTAAACAATCTGTATTGTAGAAAGCGCTATATAAATAAAGGTGACTTGACATCATCAGGAAGTGGTCTAATTCACTGATGACATTTGAAATGTAGTCATTGGTCAGAATTGTGTTTTGTAATTTAAATTGTGCCATATGATACTATTAGTCCAATCATTTTAAGCCAAAATGGGGGTCAAAGAACAAATTGCAACAGAAGCAACAGAACAAATTGCAACAGAACAAATTGCAACAGAACAAATTGCAAACTCAACTGATTTTGTATCCTAAATATGTCCTGAGTAAGGAAAAAAAGCCCAGAAGAATCCCATTATAGGGGAAAGTTTAGAAAAAGACTCAAATATATCCTATTTATACGCCTATTCATTATTTTTCTCACGTGAATAGGGTAAAATTTATTACTAGTTTTTTTAGATAGTTTGTTAACATGGGCAAACAGAATAATCTAATTACAGATGTGCTAATTTGCATAAATACCACAACAGATCTAAACATTGGGTATAGCCAGGTGAAAATGTCTTGTTAAATCTTGTTGACATATAACAGTAAACGACTTTAAGGTCTGAATGGATTAGGTTACCCATGAGCATAAATACAAAGAGGCAGGAAGAAGTAGCCTACACTGTTAGACCTTACCAGGTTCTTTTACAGTAAAATATTGGCAACACTGTTCACAGTAATATACTGTTAATTGTACAGTTCTTTACTGTAATCTACAGTATGCTACTGTAAAAATGCACTAAATTAACTCAAGTTAAAAAATTTCACTTGCAGAAACCAACTGCCTCATTTAAATGCATTAATCATGTGAGCAAAGTATTACTGTGAACTTAATTTGAGACCACTAAAAAACTACTGTACATAAAAAGATTTTCATTGAATCACACCTACACAATTATAGTCTGTTAAATAAAGCAATACACAGCTTATCATTAATGTTTCCAGATCTTCTGCTGGACTGAAGCACAGGCTCTTCTCTTCAGCACAATGGTAACCCAAAAAACACAATTACAGTATATACCTGTTTTATAACTTACAGTTTACTACTGTTAAAATACATTTCTGGGAGTTTTGTACTATGCTGGTACCCAGCATGCATTGCTGCAAGATACTTTTTATTGTCACTATTTTTGAGATTCATACGCTGATTATTGATGTTTGTGTGGCGGAGGAAAATATGCCACCGCCTTGTGGGGGAAATGTTCAGCAATTTACTAAGGAAGACTGAGTGAGCTACAGGATCCTAGTCCCCCCACCCAATGATTTTAGTCTTTGGTACAATTGTTAGCCTAGTTGTATGTGGTTTCTATCGTGTTGCAAAGTGTAAATGCTCAAGAGGCGGTGAGGTGGGCTTCAGGATTTACTCAATACACGGCAGCCACCTGAAGTGTGTGTGTGTGTGCGCAAGTCAAAAACTCAAGTTAAACCTAGCTGACTGCAAAACCTGCCCTCCCCGGATCTAACAGGATAGGTAGATGCCCCCACTCCTTAGTATAAGTGACTCAAAATTAGAAAAACAGTTTTAGCTTAACTAACAAAATTAACATTTATTTCTACTGCATGAATTTAAATTATTCTCCTTTCTTTGTTTTCACAGGAAGTGTAAAAAAACAATTGCAAGTGCAGACAAATCAAAGTGAAAGAAAAATGTTGAAAATAATAAAGAGAGAAAATAAACACATTTGTGTCAGTTTCAGTTCAAACTCAACAAAATAGCAATCAGTGTCACTTATTGTAAGTAGACTGAAAGTTTCACAGTTCACTCCAGTTCAGTGGTTCTCAAATCCAGTCCTCGCGACCCACTGCTCTGAACATTTTGTATGTCTCCCTTATTTAACACACCTGAATCAGATCATCAGCTCGTTGGAGAGACTCCACGCAGCAAAATCCTCAGAGTTAAATTAACTCTGCTCAGATAACATTTGGTCCCTCTCTACAGAGAGTTAAAATAACTCTGAATCAGAGTTAAAGTTAATGAGATACTTAAGTGATTAATTAAGTGATTATTGGGGATTAATTATGAACACCTGCTGTCAACAAGCAGAATCACTGAAGGAAAGAGAAACCCAAGAACTACAACTGACTTCCAGCCACAGCAAGATCTCAGCAGAGGAGGATTAAACAACTCCACAAACAGCTTTACCAACCTCACTTATTACTGACCAGACTGACTTTATTTCTGTCAGACGTCTACAGAAGGTCTTAGTGAGAATTAACAGAGGTGTAGATGTTGAGGATTTATTGAAATTTTTTGGTTACCATTCTGGAGACCAGTGTTTCCTTTAGTTGGGCAGTTTTACTCTTTATTTTTTTTGTGTGTGAGTTTGTGGTTTTTGTAACTGGTTTTACCAAAACATGCAAATTGTTACTAAGACCTTCTGTAGACGTCTGACAAAAATAAAGTCAGTCTGGTTAGTAATAAGTGAGGTTGGTAATGCTGTTTGTGGAGTTGTTTAATCCTCCTCTGCTGAGATCTTGCTGTTGCTGGAAGTCAGTTGTAGTTCTTGAGTTTCTCTTTCTTTCAGTGATTCTGCTTGTTGACAGCAGGTGTTCATAATTAATCCCCAATCATCACTTAATTAATCACTTAAGTATCTCATTAACTTTAACTCTGATTCAGAGTTATTTTAACTCTCTGTAGAGAGGGACCAAATGTTATCTGAGCAGAGTTCATTTAACTCTGGGGATTTTGCTGCGTGGAGTCTCTCCAACGAGCTGATGATCTGATTCAGGTGTGTTAAATAAGGGAGACATACAAAATGTTCAGAGCAGTGGGTCGCGAGGACTGGATTTGAGAACCACTGAGTTAACTCAACCTTTCAAATGAAGTTCACTTCAATTCGGCTCAAAAATCCAAGATTCAGTTAAAAAATCCAGGGAAAGAATTTTTTCAAAAAGTTCAGGTATGCACAAAAGAAAGTTTATAGAATCCCTTTGCAGGAAAATCACAGTTCCATAAAAGATAACTGCACGATTGAACAGTTCAGTTCTGATCACTCACTGACAGAAAATGGTAGTTTGCTTACCAGTGTTCAGTAGGAAAATTGTACATAACCACTCTTAGTTCGTGGATGAGGCGCTGAATGATGTCCAACGGATGGCAGGGTGCGTCCTGTGTACACTTCCCCGTGACAACAAAGCTAAAGACACATCTCTTCACCTGAAACAAGAAGATAATAAATGCACGATTTCGAATGTGGTTTGTGTGTGATTTTTGTGTGATTTGGGGAATTTTTATATTAAAGAATGTTTATACCAGGACTGGGCGATATATCACATGACATTGTTAGGCGCATCTCGTCAGTAAAGCCGGTTCCTTGATTAGTAGTAAATCGCCATCACCTGCTTTCAGATGTAGCGGCATTTACGTAGTACCCCAGAGTGCAGTCTGGACGATGGGGCCGGGCGACACTTTGGGGCGGGGTTACACGTGTCGCTCCGCCCACCCCCAATTTAATTGGCTTATTATACAGCACTCTTATTGGCCTGATTCAAGCCTGAGCATGCACATTCTTTATGTACTACTTTTGTGAATGATTTGTCCATATTAAAGAAATATTAAATGCTAACTCTAATCGTATATTATCGGTTTACCTTGGTAATTTTAGTTAAGATCTATTGGATAATGTTTTTTTGTTAAGACACAGAATAGACAAAGTTATTGTTTAAAAACGAACGCTTGCCTTGGTGACAGCACCGACAGTACCATTTCATATTTCCACCAGGTCGGTCGGTGGATCAGCTCAAACTCTGGATTTTACGCAAATTATGATAAATCGCTGTATTAAAGGAAAGACATCGGACAAACCCGAACGCAAGCAGCTGATTTTAGTGCTCTGATTTTTTAGCACGACCGTTTTTTGTTGATTTTTTAGCGAGATTTGTTCTCCAATGCTTGCATTTTTTGGCACAAAGTGCAAATAAAATGTTTAATGGCAAACACATATGTCCTTGTTGTTTAACTGTTAAAAATAGTTTCAAATATTAACACTGGCATAGGCTATATCTGTAGCCTAACTATTTTAAAAAATCACCGCTGTAAATCTGTGCATATAGGCCTATAGCCTAACAGCCTACTTCAAATAGCTACTTATTTATATACCTACTTACTTAAATTGAGCACATAAATAATCATATTTGCTATAGATCGACATAATAATACTATCTGTTTTAGTATTATTTTTTTTCCACTTTTCAGCACTGCAGGTTTTTAAATTCCCGTTGTACGCAAAAAAAAAAAAAAAACACACACACACACAAAAAAAAAAACAATGGCCACCCAGTCAACACTTTGATCTCACAGTGATCTCTCCATATGATCATAATGTGAGGTCACAGTGAGTTAAAAGTGTAACCGCACTGTGCACTCACCGTGTGCTCATATTATGGTCACAATATGAGCTCATCCCAGCTAAAAATGTTATTGGACCTGGACTCCAACATCACTCAGATGTCAAATTCTGGTTGAAAATTAAAATTTGGTTGACGTCTAAACATTTTTCTGATGTCAGGATCCAACTTTATTAAACAACTCCACAAATAGCATTACTAGCTTCACTTATTACAAAAAAAAAAAAAAAAAGAAAATTTGAGAAAATCTCAAATTGTAAGCCACCATTATGGAGATCAGTGTTTGCTTTAGTTGGGCTATTGACCCTTATATCATTAACTTTAGATTTTGCTTGTCTGCTGTTACTGATTAATAACAGTCAGACGGACAAAGAGAAATTGTGATCTGATGGTGTTGGTTATATTTTGGCATAATCATATTGTGATGTGAAATTATCAAAACATATTTAGATAGTTTGGTTAAACTTGTTAATAGAGCAGCTCTATGTTTCTAAATCATATGATTTTCAGTATTTTTAATATAATCCAATTATAGTTCTGATAAAAAACACAGACATCAATAATCAGCCTGTGAATCTCAACAATGGTGACAATAATAAAGCATGTTGCAGTGGCTGCCACCAATCAACTCATTAATGGCTCCCATCATGCATTGCGGAATTAATAAATTATGATCTGATTTGTCGAAGTAATTTCCTTTTCCTAATTGAATATTTTGCTCATCACCATTGTTGAGATGCATAGTATGAATCTTCATGTCTGTGTGTGCCTAAAAATAATTATTCCGTATTTATTTATAAAAAATTCTGGATATTTATGTAGAATCACAGTTATGCTTGAAAAAACAACTTAAAACTAAATCAGAAATAAGGGTTCAGTGCTTAAGTTCAAATTATGATTGTCATAACATAACCAATAGATCACTTTTTTTCTTTGTTCATCTGTTTGTTATAATAACAGCAGGCACACAACATCTTAAGTTAATAACATAAGGGTCAAGAGCCCAACTAAAGCAAACACTGATCTCCATAATGGTGGCTTACAATTTGTGATTTTCTCCTTCTGTGATTCTGCTTGTTAACATCAGGTGTTCATCACTAATACTCAATCATCACTCAATTAATAACTTAATTATCTCATTAACGCTCTTGAGTGTTCATTTAACACTCATATTTGAACACTTTACACTCTTGAGTGTGAACTCATATAAACTCCCAGGAGTGTTCATTTAACACTGGAGTGTTTGCTGTGAACACAGTTTTTGCTGTGTATATACTTCACATTTTCTCTTTCTTTAACAAACACAACAGCCAGAGAAAAACTAACATCAAATAGTCAAGGCCAAAGAGCCCAACTAAAGCAAACACTGACCTCCATAATGGTGACCAAACAACTACTTTCAAACCGACTTCGACATCTAAACCTCTTTTAAGAGGATCAGCCCTGTGTCTGCTGGGAAACTTCCCGCTAAACCCTTATAATAATGTTAGGGGATAATGTTCTATCAATGTAATCAAAAAACATTTTTAAAAATGTTTTTAGGGACTGTTATCCTACTTTTTAGGAGAACATTCTGGTAACAAAAATAAAATTAGCTACAGAAACCATAACATAATATAATGCTCTCAAAACAATCATAGAACAATAACATTTCTAGCCGGGATGAGCTCATATTGCGGCCATGAGCACACAGTGAGTGCGCTGTGAGGTTACACTTTTAGCTCACTGTGAACTCACATTGCTCACGTTTTGACCACATGATGAGATCACTGTGAGATCACCGTGTTGACTGGGCAGGGCTTGTATTATTTGGTAGCCTATTATTGTCTTATTTGTCACTTTCGGAACTGTGTCTTACTGAAATACAGTGAATTATCATTATGTAGTGTAAAACCCCGAGTTTATTTATAATGGAAAAATGAAGAAGCATAAATTAATGATGTAAAATGTCGCAGCACTGCATGACATTCGGAAAATATTACTATCAGCTTAATAGGCGATCTCTCCTTGCAATGCTAGTAATTTAATGCAGTCATGATCATTGCTCACTTAAAGTGCCATTGCTGCTGGGTAAATTAATAAATATAATTTAGCTAAATCTAAAACATCGTATGATTTATATCAGCAACATATTTATTTATATCGCCCAGCTCTAAAACGGCTCAATATGCTTAGGCCTATATTACTGTTTGTAAAGCTGCTATAAAACGATGTGAATTGAGCGCTATACACATTTTTTTTACTTCACTTGATATAGACCTAGGTATCGTGGCCAAGAATGAAGAATTCGTTCCCCATATTTAGCAGCACACGGCGGTCTGCCTTGAAGGGATTGTTATTTTTTGTTGTACAGTAACTTCATTTAACTTATTAAGTCGTATTAAGTTAATAAAAACATTATTTAATTGATCATTACTGAAATCGCCATGCGACAACGTAGTAGCCTACGGCCAAACTGCGCGAAACTGCGTAGATAGAAGATCATTCATAAACTCGTACATAAAGGAATGCGCATGCTCATGCCTCAAGTGTCTACTCCAATAAGATTGCTGTATTATAAACCAATGAAATTGTTGGTAGGCGGAGCGACACGTGTCGCCCCGCCCCAAAGTGTCGCCCCGCCCCATCGTCCAGACTGCACTCTGGGGTTACTCGCATTTACTACACAGAGCCGTAGTTAACTGACAAGCTGAGCCATATCGCATTCATTATCGCGGACGTAGGCCTATCGGTCCGTGTACGTTTTGATAGTTTGTTTTTTCGTTTGAACCAAAAAACAAAATAACGAGAAACCACCTGTTTTTCGTTTGTCGTTTCAAACCAAAAACAAAGAAACGGTAAAAAAAGAGCCGTTCTCCGTTTTTGGTTCTGAATCAAAAAAACGAAAAATGACAAAACCAAAATCAAATAACGGTCCGATTTTGGTTTTTTGAAATTCCTTTTTCCATTTTTCCGTTTGAAGATCTACATTAGAACATGGACAGGTTGGCCACGTGACCCGGAAGTAATAGTAAATATGGCCTATCAAAATAAAAGCCAAACTTTTAGTACGGTCATAATATGCCGCACTAACGTTATACCAGAGTAACGGTAGAAGAAGAAAAATCAATTAATAAATAGGCTAATATAAACCTGTACCGGAATAAATATGTTAGCAACAGTAGTTTATTACAGCTATTTAATATCGTGCCTATCCAGACATCAACAGTCACGTTTAATGAGCGCATTGTTTGGCTCAATACAGTTGGTAATATAGGTTAACCTAAGAACTTATTGTGTGTGCAGAGTAGTTACTGTTAGCGCTATATTATATAATTCAATTTATATTTAATGTGGTTTCCACCGTAATGGACCACTGTTTCCTCGTTCTACCAGCAGGTGGCAGTATTTAAATGACTGACTGTATGGTGTCTTTGGTAACTGTTTTAAATCAAGATTACTGATACAGATGTATTTATTGTTGTTCATTTTATTTGTTTTTTTTATTTTATTTACCTAGTTATCATCATCATCATCATTCACCCACCCCAGAGTTTTAAACCTGCTTCTGTTTTAACCTGATTATAACACTGCTATTAGTTGTTTCTTGCAACTCAGACAACAAACTCACATCAGACATGTCCTAATCCTATGGCCAAAATAATGATTTACCAGTGTGCTATATACTGTGTAAATCTTTTCTATACACATTCCAGTTTGTATAATATACAAAACTCCGATTGTGTCATGCAAGTGAAGAGAATCCACACTGTAAAAATTAAAACATAGATTTTATTTATATCTAATTAATAAAAATGAGGCAACAGATTACAAGCAATTTTATTAATTAAATTTAACAAATTAGAATTGAGTAATAATTAATCAAATTAATTCCTTAAATGTTACACTGTAAAAAAATAAAACATAGATTTTATTTATATTTAATTAATAAAAATGAGGCAACAGATTACAAGCAATATTATTAATTAAATTTAATAAATTAGAATTGAGTAATAATTAATCAAATTAATTCCTTAAATGTTACACTGTAAAAAATAAAACATAGATTTTATTTATATTTAATTAATAAAAATGAGGCAACAGATTACAAGCAATATTATTAATTAAATTTAACAAATTAGAATTGAGTAATAATTAATCAAATTAATTCCTTAAATGTTAACCATTTAAAATGAGTAAAAAGTACAAAATATATGTTATTGCCAACATTGAAGACACCTGATGTTAACAAGCAGAATCACTGAAGGAGAAACCCATAATTAAAGTCACCATTATGGAGATCAGTGTGTGTTTTAGTTGGGCTCTTCACCCTTAAATAATTAACTTTAAATTTTTGTTTGGCTGCTGTACGTGAGTTATAACAGCCAGGTGAACAAACGGTGATCTGATGGTGTTGGTTGTGTTTTAACATAATCATTATTTAACAATAATTTGACCCGAATCACTGAACTCAAATAGAATCCAAATTGTGACTCAAGTTAACTTTATTAACTATAGAAGTACTGGCCTTGTACACCATAATATTTTTAACTTTTACAATGTAATCAAAACAATTTCTAATAAGTTTCTCTTGTACAAAAAAAAAACAGACATGATGAATCAGCCTGTGCATCTCAACAATGGTGACATTTATAAAGCATGTTGCAGTGCATTCTGGGTTGCACCAATCACAACTCATCAATGGCTCCCATCATGCATTGCTGCATGAATAAATAATGAGCTTATGATCAGAGGTTGTCACCATTGCTGAGATTCATACGCTAAATCTTGATATCTGTGTGTGCCAAAAAAAAAAAACACATATATTTTTTATTATTATTGATTTGATCATTTGGATTTCATTGGAAAGGCTAATAATATTAAGCAGCTAAAATTAATAAAATAAGCCAAACTCATAAATTGGAATCTATACGAGCTCATGGAGTCAGGTTAAATGATTGCGAAATAATGATTATGTAAACACACAATCAACACCATCATATCACCATTTCTATTTGTTCATCCGACTGTTATAACTCATGTACAGCAGCCAAACAAAAGTTAAAGTTAATAATTTAAGGGTGAAGAGCCCAACTAAAACACACACTCATCTCAATAATGGTGACTTTAATTATGGTTTTCTCCTTCAGTGATTCTGCTTGTTAACATCAGGTGTCTTCAATGTTGGCAATAACATATATTTTGTAATTTTTACTCATTTTAAATGGTTAACATTTAAGGAATTAATTTGATTAATTATTACTCAATTCTAATTTGTTAAATGTAATTAATAATATTGCTTGTAATCTGTTGCCTCATTTTTATTAATTAAATATAAATAAAATCTATGTTTTCATTTTTACAGTGTACACTCAACTACATGACCCGATTTTAAGTGGTTTTCACCCCTTTGAACACTTTTGTTTTCCTCCTTGAAAAAAGCCATCATGGCAGCCAAGGAGATCATTATTTGCACTGATAAGTCTACCGTGCAAAAACACAACACAGGTTTTTTATTTTTTTATTAATGATCTTCAGTCTTCACACACTGAAAAAAATGATACTTTGGACCAACCTAAAAACATTGCTGTAATTTGTTACAGCTAAATTTATTAGTTTTTCTCAAGCTATATTTTTGATTTGGTTGAAACGTTAAAATTGTATTTAATATAAATCAAAATAGTTCTTTAACCCAACAATTTTTTTTACATTCAAACAAAGTTAAAATATTGTTTATTATAGAGACCATAAATCATTTTCTTATTTTGGTACAACTAGCATTTTTATTTTGGAAAAAACTACTTTTTACACAGCAGAATGCCCAGTGTAAAATTAACACAGAAGCAGTGTTAAAGTTAATTAGATAATTAAGTGATTAATTGAGTTATGGTTGAGCATTATTGAAGACACCTGATGATAACAAGCAGAATCACTGAAGGAGAAAATTTATGTAAAATGGTTACCGTTATCGAGATCAGTGTTTAGTTTAGTTGGGCTCTTGACCCTTACTAGTTCAACTTTAGATTTTGTCTGGCTGCTGTAATTCATTTATAACAGACAGATGAACAAAGATAAAAGGTGATCTGATGGAGTTGATTGTGTTTTAACATAATCAATAGTTGGCCTGAAACACTGAACTCATTGAGAGCATAATTTCTGAGTTAAATTTACCTTATGGATTATAGCAGCACTGTCCTGGTAGAGTATGCCATTTTTAGCCTTTTCAATTAAATCCAAATAGATTAAGAAGAAAACTTCTTAAAAGTCTTTCAGGTAGGCACACACAGATATCAATAATTAGCATATGAATCTCAACAATGGTGACAAACAGATCACCTCTGAACATAAGTCGTAATTTATTCATGCAGCAATGCATGATGGGAGCCATGAATGAGATTTGATTGGTGGCATCCAGAATGCACTGCACAATGCTTTATAATTGTCACCATTGTTGAGATTCACTGGCAGATGCTTGATGTCTGTGTTTAAAAAAAAAAAAAACTGTTTTATATGTGATTAAGTTTTAAGAAATGATTTGGATCACATTGTAAAAGTAACAAAGATCATAAATGAAAATGAAATTATGCTTTTCAAGGACAGTACTGCTATAATCAGTAAAGCAATAGTAACCCAGTAATTGGGCTCTATGTGAATTCAGTGATTCAGGTCAATTGATTGTGAAATTATGGTAATGTTAGAACTCAACCAACACCATCATATCACATTTTCTCTTTGTTCATCTGGCTGTTATAACTCACGTACAGCAGCCAAACCAATTCTAAAGATAATAATTTAAGAGTCAAGAGCCCAACTAAAACACACACTAATTACCATAATGGTAACACACCAATTACGATTTTCTCCTTCAGTGATTCTGCTTGTTATCATCAGGTGTCTCCAATAATGCTCAATCATAACTCAATTAACGTTTCAACCAAATCAAAAATATAGCTTGAGAAAAACTAATACATTTAGCTGTAACAAATTACAGCAATTTTTTTAGGTTGGTCCAAAGTATCATTTTTTTCACACCAACGACAAGCTAGAAAAGTGAATTTATTAAGTCAGATCAAGTATAAAAAGTTTTTTAAACCAATGACAAGCCATGTGCACTTTTTTCAGTGCAGACCTTCGCGGGGTTTAACCAGACAGTTACACGAGTTCCACCAATCAGATGCATCACTGTGGGATTGTTCAGAATTGTGGGTAATGAAGTACTTATCCAAGACATCGCGAATAAACGGCATTTATCTCAAAACAAGGTTAGTGCCCCATGAACTTTTGCCGTTTTTATATGAGCATATACAATCGCTTAGTACAGCCGTAGCTGGTTTTAAGTCTACCAAGTATGGTTACGTTTTTATGGCTTATACCCCAACTGTCAATGGAGAAATTGTATTGAATTCTTACTTCCGGGACCGGCTGTGGGTGGGACTGTGATGCTCTGTTATCAAACAAAACGGAGGCTAGCTAGACCCTCCCTCCCTCCTCATCCGCGCAATAACCCCCCAAACCCCACCCACATCATTCTTGTCGGTTATTGGCTGGAACAGTCTATGTTTCGTGATATGGGTCGAACTGTTTGTTGCTCAGTTTGTTTGAGCTGCGTGTATGAAGATTAGGCTGTCTGCAGAGACCGTGTTTTTTACAGTGTGTTCAGAGGACAGGCAGCTAGCGGATAGTGAGGAGATGTTTGCGGTAGGTGACAAAAAAAAGTTTTGGCCTAAAAAAAACGTGTAAGTTCGCTGAATGCACCTTTAATAGTAGTTCATTATTATTATTGACATCACATATCTTGGATATCACTTATTTTTTCAATATTGTCTGATCAGCTTGTTTATTGAATGTATTTCACTTTACTTTTGTAGCCTTTGTAACGTGTTTTCATACAAGCTGATAATTGTCCCACTCTTTTGCTGGCAACCTGGTTGCCAGCAATGGGCACTGTAAATGACCACTTTAGAGTTTATGTATGCTGTTGATTAAATTAAGTATGAGTTGGGTTATTGGTAAAATATTTGTATAAATGTTCATAACTTATTTAATCATTTTATTTTTTGTATGTGCTTTAACGTTGATTGTATGTGATTGACCGGAAATTCTGTGCACCTGTGATATTGAAATTTGTCCCTTTGGTGGCACCGTAGTTTGCACAAGGGAAGATGAGCTTTAAGAGGTAGCTGGTGCGGGTGAATGGTACACAGCCGGGTTTGAGCCTACATGATTTTTATTCTGAGACTTTAAAGAACTTGACGCACGTTTCATGACGGAAGAAAGGACTATTGTATTATATTGTTTGCATTCCTTGGTGAGCGCAGCGAGGTATGATATGTTTTCATTCATAAATAATTTATAAAATCGTTTGTACGTGTATGGTGTATTTTGCTGTGTAATTAATGTTTGTCCTTTAAAATGTATGTTCATGTAATGACGTTGGTAGCCGTGAAACCAAGTGTGTGAAATGTTTGTTGTATTTATGTTTTCAATGCAGTTTTCACGGTGCTAAGGTGATGATGAATTAAAACGTCATGCTGGTTTGGCGAACAAAAATAAAGAACATCCTATGCATCAGTCGAGACTCTCTTCTTTGGATCCAAGGGCTGCTACAGTGAAAACTCGACGCTACATCTGAGTCATCTGCTATGCTGCACTTCGTCTTCGTCCCGGAGGTTTCCACATAAACAAGGTCGTAAATTGACATCACGTCTAGCAGAGACTACGGATGCGGTGAGAGACTCAAAAAAAAATAAAAAAAAAAAAAATAAAAACTGAACTGTTTACATGGTCATATCTCGATTGATTAAATAACAGACTCTTGTTTGTGAATGAATTATGAAATATCTGAAAGGTTACACATGAAATGTTTGATGGTTTATTTTTTTTTTCCGAAAACTTGTGAAATGTGATGAAATCGTACGGTGAGCTTTACATCCCAAAAGCTGATTATAAGCTGTTCTGATTCTTATTGAGTTGAATATCTAAAGTGTTTTTTTTTGTATTTAATTGACATTTTGGGTAGGCCTATCTTAATATTTGAAGTGATCAGTGTTAGATTGCATCACCATTTTATAAATTCCTGAATCACTTTAATTTAGAAATACATCAATTAGTGATACAAATATGTCAGGAGAAAAGGAAAAATCCATTGATGAGAAAGATCCAAATTCTGATGAACCTTCAACAGAAGAGACGTCTAGAAGCCTAGAAGAAAGAGTATCTCGTGAACGAAAGCTTACAGAAAAGGGCAAACAAATGCGTGAAGAGGAAGCTGAAAGGCACGTAAAGGCATTTTTGAGAGCCTATGAATCTTGGAAGCATATAGCACGAGAAGTTAGAACTAGGCTTAAGAAATTCTGTTTGAAGGAGGATCTTGATCAAATGAATCAACACATTCAGAATGGATACGATCGTGTAAATCAAAATTATGAGCCACTTCAGCGCAATTCTCTTAGCACATCAGAGATCGTGCGGAAACTGGATGCTTGTAACACACTGACTACAGAAATATGTGACCTTGTGAGTAAACGGCTTGATGTAAGTCTAGTTCAAGAGACCTTTAAAGAGGAATCTGAAAAGGAAAGAGTGCGAATGATTTTAAGTCGTGATGAATATAAGTCTGTTTTTGGTGGGACAAGCACTGAAAGTGTTATTTCAGAAGAATCCATAAAATTGGGTAACCTGTCAATCATAAGCTCCAAGGCTTCTAGCAAGCGAGTAGATGCGGAAGCAGATCTCGCTGCCAAATTAGAACAAGCAAAGTCTATTGAAGAGATACAAGCTCAACAGGCCAAACTTATTAAGCTGGAAAGTGAATGGAAACTCCATGAGTCACAAATATTGATAGAAATGAAGCAGAAACAAGCAGAAGTGGAGTTGAAGTTAGAAGAGGAGAAAACAAAGCTAAAAATGTTGCAAGCGAGCGTGGATGTGAAAGTGGCTGCAGCTCGAGTTAGAACATACAATAAACTGGAAGGTGATGTGGAGAATATGGTGGGAGAACCTAATACAGCCTCTGTTGTCAGACCTACTCCGGTTACATATTCAAACAGACAACTAGATACAGGAGTCTCTCTGTCCCAATCACAACCGTCATCTCAGAGTGAAACAGCTAACTTAGCTGAAGCAATTGCAAGCTCGTTAAGTCTAAATCGTCTGCCTGTTCCTGAACCAACCATGTTTGCTGGTGATCCTTTGAAATTTGTTGACTTTTGGATGTCGTTCACAACTTTAATCGACAGGAAACCTATCTCTGCTAGTGAAAAAATGCTCTACTTGAAAAGCTACCTTTCAGGAGATGCACGAAAGGCTGTGGAAGGATTCTTTTACCGGAGCTCTGAGGATGCATATGAAGGTGCTTGGGCAGTCTTAAAGGACAGGTACGGAAATCCATTCATTGTGCAGAAAGCGTTTCGAGATAAGCTGATGAAATGGCCTAAAATTAGTCCTAATGACTTTCTGGCACTTAGAGATTTTGCAGACTTTTTAAAGAGCTGTGTAGAAGCTATACCCCATGTCAAAGGATTGGCCATTTTAAATGATTGTGAGGAAAATCATAAGCTCTTGAGAAAATTACCAGACTGGATTGTCCGCAAATGGAGCCGAATCGTAGTGGAGCAGCTTGATGCATCTGGAGAATATCCAATCTTTGAACACTTTACGAAGTTTGTGCTGAAGGAAGCCCGTATAGCCTGTAATCCCATCACTTCTTCTTTCCTGAGCTCCAGCTCAGTAGATGAAAGGTTTCCTAAGAGGGCAAAAGCCCTCAGTACAAGTGCCCAAACAAAATATCATGCATTTAAGTCAGAAAGTTTGTCTCCCTTCAAGCCAAAGCTGCCTTGTCCCGTCTGTAAGGATGAGCTGCATGGCATTGCTAAGTGTCCAGTTTTTGCTGCCAAGTCTATGGGAGATAAAAGGGTGTTCATACATCAAAATTATCTATGCTTTGGATGTTTGCGTAAGGGACATATAACTAAAGATTGTAAAACCCGGCATGTCTGTGGAGTATGTAGCCGGCGTCATCCAACCTGTTTGTATGAAGAGAGAGAGAAGAGATCCAGTGAAATAAAGATAAGTTCCACTTCTGATTCCACTTCTGATTCAACAGAAGGACAAGTAAACCCGCAAATCCGCAAAGTCTTGTCCCATGCAGTAACTCAGAATTCTTCTGCTACCTCAAGTATTGTTCCGGTTTTCTTGTCATCTATAAAAGAACCTCAGAAGGAAATTCTTACCTATGCTCTTCTTGACACACAGAGTGATTCATCTTTCGTCTTGGAAGATCTTGTCAGAGAGCTGGATGTAGTTTCTCAACCAATACAGTTGAAGCTTAGCACAATGACTGCTGTAGACACCATTATAGCCAGTCAAAGTGTGTGTGGTTTGCTAGTTCGAAGCTTTCATTCTGAAAATCACATACAGTTACGGCAAGCATACACACGTGACTTTATTCCTGTTGATAAGTCTTGCATACCAACCAGAAGCACAGCGTCGCAGTGGCCTCATCTCAAACATCTTGCAAATAACTTGCCATCTCTTCAAGACTGTGCAGTGGGACTGCTGATTGGCTATGATTGTCCTTCAGCTTTAGCTCCCCTTGAGGTCATCACTGGTGGCGAGAATGAACCATTCGCTCAGAAGACCGAGCTGGGATGGAGTATCATAGGAGCAGCTAATCCCCACTTGGATAGGCAGGGAAGTCAGAGATTCGTACATAGGGTTGCAGTGAGAGAAATGCCAGTTCCATCAGCCGTAGACATCTTGAAGGTTCTGGAGTCTGACTTCAATGAGAGGAATTCTGAGGGTAAATGTGTCTCTCAAGATGATGTTCGCTTCATACAGATTCTTAGTGAAAACATTCAGCAGATTAAGGACGGTCATTTGGAGATGCCACTCCCATTTAAAGGCCAAACTCCCCCATCATTACCTAACAATAAGAAGCTGGCTATAATTCGCTTGCAGCACTTAAAGAGGAAGTTAAAGGCCAATCAGCAGTTTTATGGTCATTACACCACATTCATGGAGGATGTGATCAACAAAGGCGATGCAGAGCCAGCCCCAGAGGTGTCTGTCGGAGATGTTGTTTGGTACATACCCCACCACGGCGTGTACCACCCGAAGAAGCCTGACAAACTGAGAGTTGTCTTTGATTGTTCAGCTAAATTCTGTAGCATCTCGTTGAACGATACTTTGCTGACGGGCCCTGATATGATAAATTCCTTGGTGGGAGTTCTCTGTCGATTTAGAAAGGAGAAGGTGGCCATCATCTGCGATATTGAAAGGATGTTCCATCAGTTCTTCGTCACACCTGACAATCGCAGTTACCTGAGGTTTCTATGGTGGGAGCATGGAGACCTTGATCGTGAGCCTAAGGAATACCAGATGGCAGTCCATCTCTTCGGTGCTGCTTCCTCTCCAGGGTGCGCTAACTTTGGCCTGAAATATCTTGCACAGCAATGTAAAGCACATTTTCCTTCTGCAGCGGCATTTGTTGAAAATAGTTTCTATGTTGATGATGGGCTAGTGAGTGTCCCTACAGTTAAGGAGGCCTGTGAACTGATAGTTGAAGCACAAGAGTTGTGTAAAAGAGGAGGCCTACGACTCCACAAATTCAATTCGAATGAAAGTGAAGTTCTCAACTGTGTTGAGGCATCTGAAAGAGCATCAAGGGTCAAACGTCTTGACCTCAATCCGGATTCAGCCTCAATAGAATATGCATTGGGTATCCAGTGGCTAATTGAAAGTGACAGTTTCAGTTTTAACATAAACTTGAGAGACAGACCAGATACACGCCGGGGCATTCTATCAGTCATAGCTTCCTTGTATGATCCTCTGGGCTTTGTGGCTCCATTTGTGCTAAGTGGAAAGTGCATTCTGCAGGAACTATGTCGTCGGAGCATTGGATGGGATGACCTACTTCCTGAGGATTTGCTCCCACGGTGGGAGGAATGGAAGGTTGGTCTTCAAGGCCTTCAAGTGGTCTGGATCCCAAGATGTTATCACCCACAAGACTTTGGCAAGATTGTGAGTGTGGAACTGCACCACTTTGCAGACGCTAGTAGTGTAGGCTATGGTGCATGTTCTTACCTTCGATATAAGGACGTCGGGAACAAAGTCCACTGCAGTTTCGTCATGGCAAAGGCTAGAGTGGCACCATCAAAGATCACAAGCATTCCCCGTTTAGAACTTTCAGCTGCTGTGGTCGCAGCCAGATTGAGCGTTTTGCTGAAATCAGAGCTAAATATGAAGATTGATGAGGAATTCTTCTGGACAGATTCTCAAGTCACTCTAGCATATATCAACAACGAAGCACGGAGATTTCATATTTTTGTGGCAAATCGTGTTCAGCTTATACGAGAGTACACCAATCCGAGCCAGTGGCATTATGTTGATACAACGGAAAACCCAGCGGATCATGCCTCTAGGGGGCTCCGTGCATCAGACATCTTATCAACAACCTGGCTATCAGGTCCTGACTTCTTGTGGAAGAAAGAAGTCCATCTTGAACCTACTTTGTCACCCGACCTGTTGGTTGGTGACCCGGAGGTTAAAACCATTCAGACATTTGCAATAAGAGTGACCGATTCCACGGACATGCTTGATCGCCTGTCTAGGTTATCCTCGTGGACAACACTCCTTAAGGTAGTGGCCAGAATTAAGAGGTTAGTGTTTGGACGAAAGTGTCAAACCGACGTTGTGACTGTCAAAGAGCGTGAGAGCGCTGCCAAGGCAGTGATAAAGCTTGTCCAACAGCAAGCATTCAGTCGAGAGATGAAGATGCTTGAAGCAGGGGAAAGTCTTCCATGTTCTAGCCCCCTTTTTAGTCTTGATCCCATTCTTAAAGAGGGTATACTTTGTGTTGGGGGAAGATTGAAACATTCATCGCTTAGTGAAGAATTTAAGCATCCGTGCATTCTACCCAAAGACAGTCATATCACCCAGCTTGTATTGTCACACTATCATTCACAAGTATGCCATCAAGGTCGAAGTCAAACTCAAATGGAGCTTAAAGCAAATGGATTCTGGATCATCAGTGGCAGCAAGTTGGTTGCGAAACTGATACACATGTGTGTTCGGTGCAGGAAACTGAGGCGTCCGGTAGAAGAGCAGCGTATGGCTGAGCTTCCTAAAGAGCGTGTTGAAGCATCTGCCCCATTCACATACTGTGGAATGGATTGCTTTGGACCATTTGTCATTAAAAGGTGTAGGAAGGAGTACAAAAGGTACGGCTTGATATTTACCTGTTTCTATTCCCGAGCTGTCCACATTGAAATGTTGGAAGATCTATCCACTGACTCCTTTATCAATGCCTTACGGTGTCTCATAAGCCTTAGAGGAGTAGTGCGGCAACTGTATAGTGACCAGGGCAGGAATTTCATAGGAGCAAGGAATGAATTGAAAGAGGCACTTAAACAGTGTGACAACCAGGCTTTGGAAATGTTTCTGGCTGAGCATCAGTGTGAGTTTGTCTTCAATGCCCCATCAGCAAGCCATGCTGGTGGAGTTTGGGAGCGTCAGATACGCACTGTTCGAGGTGTTTTGGATGCTACTTTGGCTCAAAGTTTGGGTAGACTTGATGATTCCTCCCTTAGGACACTTTTTTATGAGGCCATGGCCATCGTTAATAGCCGTCCACTGACAGTGGATGGAATAAATGATCCCAATTCTCTTGAACCTTTAACACCTAATCATCTAATCCTAATGAAATCAAAAATTGCTCTCCCTCCTCCTGGGAAATTTGAGAAGGAGGATGTATACTGTACAAAGCGATGGCGCCGAGTCCAATATTTGATCGAGCAGTTCTGGAGTCGATGGAAGAGGGAATACCTTCAGAATATTGCCACACGACAGAAGTGGCACGTGGCCCGGCGCAATCTCAAAGTGAATGATGTGGTCATTGTAAAGGAAGACATCCTCCCGAGAAACCAGTGGCAGTTGGGGCGAGTAGTGGAAACCTTTATGGATAGTGATGGCTTAGTGCGACGAGTCAAAATACGAGTTGGTGAACAGAAGTCAGGAAAGCATCAGTTCCCATTTAAACCTTCTGTTTTAGAGAGACCCATTCAAAAGTTAGTGCTGCTTCTTGAAAGTGAGTAGTCATAAAGTATACGTCCACGTATATACAGATATAACCCATATTAACATAACTCTGCTTATTTCTACAATCATCCAATATTGGGATAGTGAGTGGTTTATATGACCTTAAGAATCATGTATGATTTATTTGGTGTTGCAATTATCATGACATGATTGGTGGGAGTGTAAATGACCACTTTAGAGTTTATGTATGCTGTTGATTAAATTAAGTATGAGTTGGGTTATTGGTAAAATATTTGTATAAATGTTCATAACTTATTTAATCATTTTATTTTTTGTATGTGCTTTAGCGTTGATTGTATGTGATTGACCGGAAATTCTGTGCACCTGTGATATTGAAATTTGTCCCTTTGGTGGCACCGTAGTTTGCACAAGGGAAGATGAGCTTTAAGAGGTAGCTGGTGCGGGTGAATGGTACACAGCCGGGTTTGAGCCTACATGATTTTTATTCTGAGACTTTAAAGAACTTGACGCACGTTTCATGACGGAAGAAAGGACTATTGTATTATATTGTTTGCATTCCTTGGTGAGCGCAGCGAGGTATGATATGTTTTCATTCATAAATAATTTATAAAATCGTTTGTACGTGTATGGTGTATTTTGCTGTGTAATTAATGTTTGTCCTTTAAAATGTATGTTCATGTAATGACGTTGGTAGCCGTGAAACCAAGTGTGTGAAATGTTTGTTGTATTTATGTTTTCAATGCAGTTTTCACGGTGCTAAGGTGATGATGAATTAAAACGTCATGCTGGTTTGGCGAACAAAAATAAAGAACATCCTATGCATCAGTCGAGACTCTCTTCTTTGGATCCAAGGGCTGCTACAGGCACTCTATTGCTTCCTTCATTAGGCAAGGTCAATAGGAGTTAGTTGTGCCTTTCATATAAACCACATTAAACTTGCCAAGGATCTGTTCAAAATCAAAAAAAGTAATGGAATTGAAATTGAAAATGTAATTTTATCCCCAACATCTTCTCTTTAGGAGTCTTGTTCTGGAAGCAGAATGCTCGGAAGATTGTTGCCGTCTGTGACAGTGCCTTCCAGGAGTTGATGAGGAAGAAGAGAAGGAGGACAAGGTAACAAGCATACTGTTTATAGAAGCCTTCACCTATTTCAGAATTTAAGACTAACTTCTTTCAACACAAAAGGCATTGCAGAGTAAATACTCCAGAGTCTCCACATGTTCATTTCAATTTTGAATTTCAAGTCAATAAACCCTTTTCAACATAAGCAAATTCACAAAGACCAATAAATTCTGTCAAAAACCATCCAGCAATGGAGATGACTTTAAGTTGATTAGGCATTATCAAATTAAGTTATTTTAAAGTATGCTGTATACACATAAACTGGTTAAAAGGTGGGACGGCCCCAAGAGCTCTTGGTGTTGGACCTCTGTACTGTGTGCTGTCTGTGTTTCTCAATGCACCTGGCTAGTAGCCCAACCTATTTAGGCCTGCCCGCCCAGACACCAGTGTTGGTGCTTGCGCCTACCACGCTATTCTTTTGTTTTAGTGTTGTTTTAAATAAATGTATGTTAATCTTTGAAAACCTGAGGCTCAGTTGCATCCTCCTTCTTTGTTGCGGCCTGAGAGCCGGGGTTGTAACAAATTGGGGGCTCGTCTGTTTTTTTTTTAAATTCTGGTAGGTTTAATTTTAATAACCTTATTTAGTAAGTTTGTTGCATTCTAGGATTTTTTTTTTTTTTTTTTTTTTTGGAGGATGAGCTTGAGCAGGTTTTGGATCACATTTAAAACAAGTGTGTAACACTTTACAATAAGGTTCATTAGTTAACATTAATTAATAATGAACTGCACTTATACAGCATTTATTCATCTTTGTTCATGTTAATTTCAACATTTACTAATACTTTATTAAAATCTTGCTAACATTAGTTAATGCACTGTGAACTAACATGATCAAAACATTAACAGCTTTATTTCTATTAACTAACATTAACAAATATGAATAAATACTGTAACAAATGTATTGCTCATTGTTAGTTCATGTTAGTTAATGCATTAACTAATGTTTAATAAATTAACCTTATTGTAACGTGTTACCAAACATGATTTTTGCGATTGTGGTCAAGGAGCTGGTTTTTTAACCATTTCTGCTGAAAAGGGATGAGTGTGAAACCAAAAAGTCCTTATGTAAAGTTGGGTTAGGTCATGAAAAACAAAAATATAGATAACAGCAAATAATCAACGTGGCTGTTCAGCATGACTTGCTTGAATTTTGTACCCCACAGTGGCATTGATGACCAAACTGTCCGATGGGTCGAGGAGCTGGTGCTGGCAGCCGAAGAGCTGCCAGCTATTACGGAAGCACTGCGGGACCTGGGGCAATACGCTCGGGCAAATAGGGTCAGCACGGTGGCTCTGACTGGTGACCAGGTGGCAACAGTCAGGTCAACGTTTCAGTGCCTTATATGCAGAGGTTAGTCAGTTGTAAATTATCTACAAACAAGTCATATTCTGCAGTAAAATCATAGCAAAGTCATAGCATTACCCTCTTGAAAGTCACCTGTCACATTAAAGGGTTCAACATTATAAACGGACACTGCGCTGCCAAACTGTGTTCAAAGATTTATTTTTGATTCTAATACAGAACCCAGGGTTTCAGAAGAAAACAAATATGTACTGCTTAATTACAGGGAAATGTGCCAAAACATTTTGTTTAATGTAATCCTGCAGCCATAAAAAAATAGCATATTGGATTTTAATAATTGTATCAATATAAGTGTGATGTAGCTTCAGTGAAGATGTAACCAGCAGATAAAAAATATGGATGTTACTGTCATACAATATAGAACAAGAGGCTTATGACACCAGAGATATATAGGGTATACAAGGGTATGTTTAGACAGATGTCATTGCAATAATTAACTTTTAATAAAAATTGTAGGCATAGTATTCAATGGGAATACATAACTATTAACACACTAACAAGTGAAATGAGACAGATGAAAATTGCTTAAGACAACCGTTGAAATATTTGTTGAAAAATATTCTGAATCTTGCAGATGTGATGGAAAACCCAGTTGTGGCACCGTGCTGCCGCAGCCTCGTTGGATGCCGGGTCTGCGTTGAGCAGTGGGCAACTACCTCGCCGCACTGCCCAAAGTGCAGGGATGAGATGTTCCAAGAATTTTTTTTTGAAATTACAGGGATGGGGGAGATTGTCAATGTTTTGAAAGACACTATAAGTTAGGGGATTGTTTTAATTAGTTTTTATTTTAGGTTTAGGTTTTAAGTTAAGTTGAATGGTTAAGTTTGGTCATGTTCATCTGTTATGTTATTTTATGCAATTAATAAATTGTTAAAAAAAAAAATCTTCTATTATGTTCACTTGCAGAACTCCTTTTGTTGTATATGTTATTTTATGCTAATAATAAATTAAATATAAACATTTCAATAAAATTAATTATGTTCACTTGCATGACATACTGCTTGTTGTCTATTATACACACTAGAACCACACACCCCACTGGACTGTAGGCCTATATGTGAGACATGTTTTTAAATTTGAGTTACAGTCAACTCCTAAAACTGTTCACGCAGTATATTAAATAGCTGTAATAAACTACTGTTATTTATTCCGGTACAGGTTTATATTAGCCTATTTATTAATTGATTTTTCTTCTTCTACCGTTACTCTGGTATAACGTTAGTGCGGCATATTATGACCGTTCTAAAAGTTTGGCTTTTATTTTGATAGGCCATATTTACTATTACTTCCGGGTCACGTGGCCAACCTGTCCATGTTCTAATAGAGAGCCTAAGTCCCTCCCCTTCCGGTTGACCATCATGGGACCTTATTTCGGAAAAATATTGTATGGTAGTCAATGGCGAGAGACAACAAATATTTTGATCTCGTTTGTATTGTGCCCTGAATTACACATATGATGTTTGTCAATTTATAAGATACATTTTAAAGTCAAGAAAGTCGCAGTTTGATGTAAAACTGTGGAGGTATAAGACTGTGAAAATACGTAATTACAAAGACTACAAACCGAAAAGGCGCACATGTGACGTCATACCTTTTCTCTCAATGAATAATGCTAACTTTACTGAAGCTAACTTTACTGAAGCTGACGTCTGTCATTTTTCTATAGTCTTACGTTATAATCGTAACGTTACGCCGTCATGCCG
Source organism: Phoxinus dragarum (assembly GCA_033366665.1). Taxonomy (NCBI): domain Eukaryota; kingdom Metazoa; phylum Chordata; class Actinopteri; order Cypriniformes; family Leuciscidae; genus Phoxinus; species Phoxinus dragarum. Next base: position 47,044 of record JARPMJ010001877.1, on the reverse strand, counting down.
GAGTGTGTTGTACCAGACTGCACACACACGAGCAACGGTGACGTATAGTGCTAGACGAGAGATGTAGTTCATTGAGCGATTTTCACATAAAACTACATGTTACTCTTCTGTTTTATGACAAACTACGACTTTCTTGACTTTCATAATTATCTTTTAAATTGACAAACATCATATGTGTAATTCAGGGCACAGTTCAGACGGAATAAAAAGATAAGTTGTCTCTCGCCATTGACTACCATACATATTTTTTCCGAAATAAGGTCCCATGAGCCGGAAGCGGAGGGGCGGGACTTAGGCTCTCTATGTAGATCTTCAAACGGAAAAATGGAAAAAGGAATTTCAAAAAACCAAAATCGGACCGTTATTTGATTTTGGTTTTGTCATTTTTCGTTTTTTTTGATTCAGAACCAAAAACGGAGAACGGCTCTTTTTTTACCGTTTCTTTGTTTTTGGTTTGAAACGACAAACGAAAAACAGGTGGTTTCTCGTTATTTTGTTTTTTGGTTCAAACGAAAAAACAAACTATCAAAACGTACACGGACCCCTATCGCTTGCGCGAGATCCACTTTCCTGCAGAGTTTAGCTCCAACCCTAATCAAACACACCTGAACAAGCTAATCAAGCTCTTCATGATTACTACGATGTTACAGGTACACAACAAAATCCCCAGTGTTAAATCAACATTGCTCAATACTGTCCCATTCTACAGAGTGTTAAAAGTGTTAAAGTTAATGAGATAATTCAGTGATTAATTAAGAGATGATTGAGCATTAGTGATGAACACCTGAATCAATGAAGGAAAGAGGAACACAAGAACTACAACTGACTTCAACCACACCCTTAGTTGAAATACAATGAAGAAAACGTTAAATCTGTGAAGATCTCAGCAGAGGAGGAATAAACAACTCCACAAACAGCATTACCAGCAGTTCTTTTGTTTCTCTTTTCTTCAGTGATTCTGATTCAATCATTCACTTAATTATCTCATTAACTCTAACACTGCTTCATTGTTACTTTTAACACACTGCTGGTGGTTCCCATATAAACACTGAGCGGTGTTAATTTAACACTGGGGAATTTACTGTACAGACATTGTTTTTGTGTGTCTATATAAAAGCACGCAGAGAAGGTTCACTTGCTCTTATCAAGCGCCCCCCCTTTTTTGAAAATACATGAAAATGCACATTCCGAACTTAATTGATTGTAATTCAAGAATGCTTTGGAGTATAGATGTAAGATTGGTCTTGTTTTTAAGAAGACATTTGGCAGATTTTTGTAGAAGAGAAATAAATTAAGAAAGTTAAACAGAAAAAAGTTATAGAAGTTTGAGTTTATGAAAATGTACAACGTTAAAAATTTAATTATTCATATTTTATATAAAATATATATTTTCAAAACCTGGAGGACTCTAAAAATGCAAAAAAATCAAAGGCAAAAATCTGAACAAGTTGTGTTTAAAATTTTAGGTTGATATCTCAAAAAATAAGCTTTCAGTGAGATTTTGTTTGGGCGCAGTACCAAACTTTTTCACTAGTTGACATTACTGCCCATATAAGGGCGCCTCCATCTCCATATGTTTTTTGAGGGATCTGAACCATTATTTTTACAATTTTCATACAATTTATGAAGTAGAAATCCTATTCAGAAGTAGTGTTGGAAGTTTGGCAGATTTTTAAATGAATTCAACCTCTAAGAAACACAAAAAGAACACGTATGTGCATTATAGCTCGCTGCCACGAATGGTGAATCACAAATAGTAAATCTATAATTTTATTTATTTATATTTAAAACATTTTCAGACCTTTTTTTCTAAAACAATTGAATGGATGCTATCTTTTGAACTCTTGGCATGAAAACAAACTGAGGTTTCTACCATTCTTTCATGATTTTTCATGTTCATCACTATTTCAAAATAAAGGTCTGAACACGCCTTAGGAGTATGAAAATATTCTTGTTGCAAATTGATAAATTACGGCTCCTCTGTAATGTATTTTAAAAATCAATCACCAAATTTGCAAACTATAGATTTTAAGCTTTCAAATGACATATAGTTTGTCAAGATTGGTTTAGGTTTAGTATAGGATATTACTGTTTAAAATATATAATGGCCGGCGGGCCGGTGCCAATATAAAGGCTCAGGAAATGGACAGATGCCACACAGCGAGAGAGATCAAGGTTTGACTTTATTAATTAATAAGATACATTTTATTAGTTTGTTTTCAATTATTCAATGTCTATATTTTAAAGTTCAGAATCATAATTCTGGATTAAAATACTGCACACTAAAATTGTACAGGTACAACTTTTTATATAATAAACACACATATAAAAACACAACAGGATAAACACATTTTACAAACTAAATAAATGTAAATTATAATATGCGGAACAGTCTAGTGTTACATTTGAATTTACATAGACATGATTTTAATATAATTTACAGAGTTAGGTGTTCTTAAAATTTTAAGAACTTAAAATTTCCTCAGTTTCCTCAGGCCCCGTTTACACGTACATGGTTATTTTGAAAAACGGAGACATTTCCCTTCGGCTGTGCCCCTCGTTTACACGCAAACGGAGAATTCTCCTCTGAAAACGATTCTTTCTAAAAACTCCGGCCAGAGTGGAGATTTTGGAAAACTCCGTTTGCACGTTTGCATGTAAACTGAGAAAAACTGAGTTTTAGGCAGTCGACGTCACAGTATGAGACAGAACTTGCACTGCGTCAAAAGTGCGACCTATATTTTCGGGATTCTGATTGGCTAACGTGGGCTTGAGCTTCTCGTTACACTGCCACCTATAGGTTTGGCATGCTCTTGACGGCATATACACGGGTTCGTGTAAAGAGGAACGTGTTTTAAAAGGTATGATGTTTCTCAAATGTTCTTAACTTAATTTTGATTAACAATTTAACATTCTAGGAATGTTGATTTCTAACATTCCATGAACATAAAAATGTACAGTTTCCTTAATGTTAATAGAATGTTATTTGAAGGTTGTGATGTTCCTGAAACATTCTTTCAATCATTAAAACACCTGCAATGAACAAGCACTGAAGGAAAGAGTAATAAGAACACAAACTACAACTTTCTTTAGCCACAGCCTTAGATGAACTGAAGATAAAAGACAATAAATCTCTGAAGATCTGATTAAACAACTCCACAAACCGCATTACCAGCTTCACTTATTAACCAGACTGACTTTATTTCTTTCACACTTGTACAGGTGATGTTTGAATGATTGTTTAATTTGACGTTACAATTTGATGATACTTTAGTTAGGCTCTCGACCCTTGACTTTTGTCAAGATGCTATTTTTAGTCATAGGTGTTTCCAGAAAACATTTCTGCATCGATAAGATAAAGCAGATTAACATTACCATTATGGCGATTCGTGTTTCCTTTAGTTGGTCAGTTTGATTCTTGGCATTTTATGTTGACCTTCTGGTTCAGCTAAATAAGCTATCTTGTAATCCAGAAGATAGAGTTGATTTAAGGCATGTTTAGAAAATTTGATCTGTTGCAAGGAAGTATTGACGGTTAAGTCACCTTCATTTATATAGCGCTTTTAATAATATATATTGTTTCAAAGCAGCTTTACAGTGATAATAGGAAATTGAAGTAACAGAGATTGTTTTGGCTTTACAGCAGCTTTAGAATAAAGTTATTGTCCAGCTAAAGTTAGTTTTGATTGATTGATTCACTTCCGTTGCAACCAGAGCTGGACAGTAACGGAGTACATTTACTTGAGTACAGTACTTAAGTATAATTTTGAGGGATCTGTACTTTACTCGAGTATCATTTTTGGGGAGTACTCGTGACTTTACTCAAGTACATTTGAGAGGCAAATATTGTACTCTTTACTCCACTACATTTCTGTCCATAACCGTGAGTACTGAGTACCTGTTACACTGTAAAAATAAAACATAGATTTTATTAATATTTAATTAATAAAAATGAGGCAACAGATTACAAGCAATATTATTAATTAAATTTAACAAATTAGAATAATAATTAATCAAATTAATTCCTTAAATGTTAACCATTTAAAATGAGTAAAATTTACAAAATATATGGTATTGCCAACTTTGAAGACACCTGATGTTAACAAGCAGAATCACTGAAGGAGAAAACCATAATTAAAGTCTCCATTATGGAGATCAGTGTGTGTTTTAGTTGGGCTCTTCACCCTTAAATTATTAACTTTAAGTTTTTGTTTGGCTGCTGTACATGAGTTATAACAGTCAGATGAACAAACGGTGATCTGATGGTGTTGGTTGTGTTTTAACATAATCATTTGACCTGAATCACTGAACACAAATGGAGTACAATTTCTGAGTTAAGTTAACTTTATTAACTATAGATGTACTGGCCTTGTACACCATACTATTTTTAACTTTTACAATGTAATCCAAATAATTTCTAAACAGTTTCTCTTTTAGAAAAAAACAAATGTTGTTCTCTAAAACAAAAAACACAGACATCATGAATCAGCCTGTGCATCTCAACAATGGTGACATTTATAAAGCATGTTGCAGTGCATTCTGGGTTGCACCAATCAAAACTCATTCGTGGCTCCCATCATGCATTGCTGCATGAATAAATAATGAGCTTATGATCAGAGGTTGTCACCATTGCTGAGATTCATACGCTAAATCATGATGTCTGTGTGCGCCTAAAAAAAAAACACATTTATATTTTTTATTATTATTAATTTGATCATTTGGATTTCATTGAAAAATCGAATCATATTATGCAGATAGAATTAATAAAATAAATTTAACTGGACTCTAAATTGGACTCTACATGAGATCAGTGAGTCTAGTCAATGATTGTGAAATTGTGATACACAACCAACACCATCAGATCAACGTTTCTATTTGTTCATTTGGCTGTTATAACTCATGTACAGCATCCAAACAAAACTTAAAGTTAATAATTTAAGGGTGAAGACCCCAACTAAAACACACACTCATCTCCATAATGGTGACTTTAATTATGGTTTTCTCCTTCAGTGATTCTGCTTGTTAACATCAGGTGTCTTCAATGTTGGCAATAACATATATTTTGTAAATTTTACTCATTTTAAATGGTTAACATTTAAGGAATTAATTTGATTAATTATTACTCAATTCTAATTTGTTAAATTTAATTAATAATATTGCTTGTAATCTGTTGCCTCATTTTAATTAATTAAATATAAATAAAATCTATGTTTTATTTTTTACAGTGTACTTCTTCTAAAAAAAAAAAAAATCTCGGAAACCCTCAATTTGTTGTTTCCCTCTCAAACGTGACTGGATTGTGCAGGCGCCACTGATTGGGACAGCCTATCAGTAATCACCTTTCAGAGGTGTGGTTCAGAGGTGTGTCAGATATTGCCTGACACACAGATATTGCTATATTGCCTTCTTTGCTGGTTTAGGTTTGTTTGTTTGTTTGTTTGTTTGTTTGTTTGTTTGTTTGTTTGTTTGTTTATTAGACAGCAACAAAAATAAATGCACAACAAGATGCCATCACAGTGACATTATACATTTAATCAGAACTGTCGAGGATAGCTCAAGAAAGTTACAAACTTATTTCCATTGTGGTCCTCGTTGTAGTCTGATCAAGATGGCAAGCAAGCTACAGATGACTAAAGTGACACTCAACCACATCCAAATATAAAAATAAAATAAACACAAATACATACACTACAATAATAAATACTCCTTAAGACTACATAAAAAAACTCAATCTAATTAGCATTTAGCAACCATTCACCACATGCTTGATTAAAACAGCGGTCCGACTGGCTTAACTTAATCTCAACTGGGAGTTTGTTCCATTCAATTGCTGCCATGTACAAAAAGGTGTTTTGCCCAGAACAGCTCTTAAATCTACAAGGTACTATGTCTGTGGCACTGCCTCTAGTTGAGTAGCTATGAGAGTTCCTAATAAGTTTAAAATAGTCTTTAAAGTACCTTGGCTCATTTCTATGCAAAATCTTTCGTGTTAATCTCAGTTTCAACTGTCTCACCCTGTTTTCGACTGTCAGCCATTTTAAATTCTTAAGTTCAGAAGAGCCGACATGGTTCCTATTGTTGAGGTTTAAAATCAACCTGACTAATTTATTCTGTGCCGTTTGAAGTTGAACTTTTATTCTCTTGGGGGTGCTGCTGTACCATGTAGTACAGGCATAATCGAAGTGTGGCTGAATCAAAGCATTTGCTAACATTTTTAAAGTTTCTTTATTTAAAAAATGAGCTTTACGTGCCAAAAATTTTATTCTTTTGTTCACTTTTATGAGAACCCTTTGACCCATACTTTCACCACTCAAAGAACTATCTAAATCACAGCCTAAATATTTAACACAATTTTTAACTTCAATCTGGGTACCACCCACAGAAATTCTAAGATCAGGAGTCCTATTCAACCTTATTTTTGAACCAAATAAGATAGATTCAGTTTTCCCTAGATGCAAAGACAGTTTATTCTCTACCAGCCATTCGCTTATGTTCTTTAACTCATCACTCAAATGGTTCTCAATAACTTTTATGTCCTTATGGGAGAACACCAAGGCTGAATCATCCGCGTAGAGAAAAATATTACAATTGCAATTAGATTTCATATCATTAATATACAAGAGAAACAACAATGGACCCAGGACACTACCCTGTGGCACCCCGCATGTTATTTTTCTAGCCTCAGACAGAGTGCTATTAATATCAACTCTTTGATGCCTCTCAGTCAAGTATATTGATTTGATTGATGAAAAATGTACTCTTGTACTCTTGATACTTAAGTACTTTTACTTGAGTTGACATAAGACTGTAGTACTTTTACTTGTACTTGAGTAAAATTTAGCAAGGGGTATCTGTACTTTTACTCAAGTAATGAAACTGTACTCTGTCTGCCTCTGGTTTCAACGATCATTAGTTATTAACTCCGGGTCCGCTAACACGACACCGTTCTAACAGAAAACCCTTAGGCCGCGTGTCCACCAAAGCGTTTTTAGTCAGCTGAAAACGCCTAGCTGCGGGCGCTTGAGATCGTTTTGGCTGCGCAGTTTTTTTTCCAGTTGAGACGCTTCCTTGCTATGATACAGAATATCCGCTGGTCGGTGTGGTATTAGTCCCGCCCCTCCTCCACTCTGATTTGACGGTTGGCTAAAAAGTGACAGTGATGAGTGTGGCGTTTTACCCAAAGTTGAACATTCTTCATCTCTCGGCGACCTGTAAAAAACGCAGAGCGCCCAATGCTTGAGCGTTAAATACTCGCTTAGCGCCTCCTTACGCTCCTGGCGTTCTAAAACCGCGGCGTTCCCATTGAAAAAAATTGAAAAAACACACCAGCCGCGTGAAAAAAACTCTTTGGTGGACACACGGCCTTAATGTGTTCAGGCCGTTCATCTGCACAAGACAGTGCCTGGTGTCTCGAGAACGCAAACCATGAAATAGGTTCTAAGGTGCAAGCCTTGAAAAATTGTATCTCTGCGCAAACCTGTGAGAACGCTGACGGTGTGCACACGCGCATCACATGTTTAGTATTTAGGTATGCACGTTTTAATGTGTGCAGGCGTGTAGTCCTTCTTTACAAACCAACCCTCAACAAACTACTTGTCTGGCCTTAAAAATGTATAATACAGATTTATTTTCCGCTTCCGTGTAGCCACATGAATCGGAATTATCCTGACAACGTTTTATCTGTACAGAGGTGAAGTGAAGGGAGGGATCCTTCACAGGGGAGAGACTAGTTGACACTTCAGGACTGTGTTGTCGTCGTGTCCAGACGCAGGTCCTTCATCAGATCCGGATACGGCCTGGATCCGGCGGACTGCGGTAAAACTCGGGATAGACAGAGAGACTAATATTAGCGTAGACGCCATCCTTCTTATGATGTAACAAATACATAATAATATATGGGAAGTGTTCCTGGTTCTGACTGACCTAATCTATGCAGCCTAACATATTGTAGAAGTCTATAATGTGTTATGTGTGACTTTCAAATGAAAGATTGGTATCAAAGAGCACACCCAGGTTCCTAACCGACAACGAAAACTTAACAGAGCAGCCATCAAGTGTTATACAGTATTCTAGGTTATTACGTGTTCAAGTTTTCGTCCTATAATTCAAATCTTTTTTTTTCAGAATGAAGTAGTAGGAAATTACTAGTCATTTTGTTTTTTATATCAGCTATGCATTCCGTTAATTTTGTAAATTGGAAAGATTCGTCAGGGCATGAAGTAATATAAAGCTGAGTATCAACGGCATAACAGTGGAAACTAATGCCATGCTTCCTAATGATGTCTTCTGTACAGCACGAACAGCAACAATCATCGTGCTGAGGCATTTATTTAAGAGTCCAACTAATGGAAACACTAATCACTGTTATGGTGACTTTAAATGAAACACAGAGTTAAACTTCTGTTAACTCTCAATAAAACTTTTGTAGACGTCTGACAGAAATAAAGTCAGTCTGGTTAGTAATAAGTGAAGCTGGTAATGCTGTTTGTGGAGTTGTTTATTCCTCCTCTGCTGAGATCCTCACAGATTTAATGTCTTCTTTTCTCTTCAGTTGATTTCATCTAAGGCTGTGGCTGAAATTACTCCATATTTAATATACACAGGTTTTGTGGCTCAGATAAGGTCCAGATCTGGTATATTTCTTTGCTCTTGGCAGACATGTGGCCAGAGGTGTAAAGTCCAGGTTCAGAAAGTAAAAGTCCTCCTCAGTATTTTGTTCCAATCACCTGGATGTGCTAATTCAGACAGGAGAGAGAACTAATTAGTGAAATCAGCTGACTGAGTTTATGGGTGGAATAAACTATGGCAGGACTTCTACTTTCTGACCCCTGGACTATACACCTCTGCTACAAACTGATAACAGTCAGATAAGTATACCTGTTCCTGCCTGACTTGTTTAAACACACCGAAAGGTGATCATAAACTCCAGCCTCTTTCAACACTTACCAGGAAGAGACTGACTTGTTATTTCTCCATTCTGTCAAACTGACGCCCTTCTCTAGTGACACAAAGCTAATGATCAATGAAGAATGAAGAGAAAATGTTTGAAGAAGTTTTTTTTTTTAAGTTTGTTTCTTGGAGATTCTCGTGGTTATTAATATTCAAAAAACATAATTCAGAAAGTTAAAGTCAAGTTCAGATTTCTGGAGCTCAAACACTGAAAATGGCTTCACTACATGTATCCGCAGAAGAGCTTTCTTGTACCGTGTGCTGTGATATCTTCAACGATCCTGTTGTTTTATCATGTAGTCACAGTTTCTGTAAAGAGTGTCTTCAACAGTTCTGGAGAATCAAGGAAATTCAGGAGTGTCCTGTGTGCAGGAGAAGATCCTCAAGAGATGATCCTCCATGTAATCGTGTGTTAAAAAACTTGTGTGAGTCGTTCCTGAAGGAGAGAAACGAGAAGCGTTCATCAGGATCTGAGGAGATCTGCAGTTTACACAGTGAGAAACTCAAACTCTTCTGTCTGGAGGACAAACAGCCTGTATGTTTAGTGTGTATTAACTCACAGAAACACGACAATCACATATTCAGATCCATCAGTGAAGTTGTTCCATTATATAAGGTAAGACGGATTTAAATATAGGGCTGCTCAGGTAGATTGTCGCATCAAGGCAAGAAGGTCCCAGTTCCAGTTTCAGTTGAGCCAGTGTGTGTGAAGTTTGCACGTTCTACCTGTCCCTGCGTTGGATGGATGGATAGATTAATTACAGATCACATAACAAAAATCTCTGGTATCTTATAGATTTTCTCTTTAAATTCCAGGAGGAGTTTGATACAGCACTGAAGTCCTTACAAGAGAAACTTCAACACAATGAAAACATTAAAGAAGAGTTTGAGAAAACAGTTCGACACATCAAGGTGAGGATTTATATATCAAAATTATAGATTTTTTTTATATATATGTAAAAGGATTAGAACAGCTGACCTGTTTTTGACATAATTACATGTTCCTTTATTGACTGAGAAGTTAATGGTTAAATATACCACATTTCCCCACTCACTCTTCACGCTGCTCCAGAATCAGTTGCATCTTTGAGATTATTGAAGTGAATGTGATGTGATTTCAGTCTCAAGCTGAGCACACAGAGCGTCAGATTAAACGTCAGTTTAAGAAGCTTCGTCAGTTCCTCAGAGATGAAGAAGAAGCTACAATCACTGCACTGAGGGAGGAAGAGGAGCAGAAGAAGCAGATGATGAAGGAGAAGCTGGAGGAGATGAACACACACATCTCAGATCTTTCACACACAATCAAAGACATGGAGGAGATGATGAAAGCCAATGATGTCTGCTTTCTGAAGGTCTGATTCCACAGCATTGATTGATTGATTGATTGATTGATTGATTGATTGATTGATTGATTGATTGATTGATTGATTGATTGATTGGTTGATTGGTTGATTGATTGATTGATGATAATGGTGTGTTTGTTCTGCAGGGGTTTTCAGTCTCAATGGAAAGGTGAGTGATCTGCTGGTGTCTCTGGTCTCTCTGGTTCTGATCCACTGCAGTTCTGACTCCTGAATGTTCTTCCAGAGTCCAGATCTCACAGCCGGATCCACAGATGGCTACTGGAGCTTTGATTCATGTGCCACAATACTTAGGCAACATGCCGCTTAGAGTCTGGAAGAAGATGCAGGACATCCTCCAAAACAGTGAGTTTTTAACAGAGGTGGGTAATCCAGGGGCCAAAGAGTAAAAGTTCTGCTATATGTTCATTCCCCCCATAAACTCAGTCAGCTGATTTCACTAATTAGTTCTCTCTCCTGTCTGAATTAGCAAATCCAGGTGATTGGAACAAAATACTGAGGAGGACTTTTACTTTCTGAAACTAGATTTTACACCTCTGCATAGCAATGCCACATGTCAGCCAAGAGTAAAGAAATAAACCAGATCTAGACCTTATCGTAGCAAAAAAAAAATATGTGTATATCAAGTATGGTGTAATTTCAGCCACAGCCTTAGATGAAATCAACTGAAGAGAAAAGAAGACATTAAATCTGTGAAGATCTCAGCAGAGGAGGAATAAACAACTCCACAAACAGCATTACCAGCTTCACTTATTACTAACCAGTCTGACTTTATTTCTGTCACAAGTCTACAAAAGTTTTTATTGAAAATTAACAGAGGTTTAACTCTGTTTCATTTGAAGTCACCATAAAAGTGATTAGTGTTTCCATTAGTTGGGTTCTTAACTCTTAATGCTATTTCAGCTATTTTATGGCTACTGTGATAGAGTGTTTGGCAAACACAATTTGCAGTAGCAAAGCAGGCTAAAGTGAAATGAGATCAGGTGATGATGTTTTATAATCATCTTGAAATAGACTGAGTCGCTGAGGTTTTTATTATCAACATTTATGTTGTTCCACTAATATATTCACATCACAAATCCTGTGTTACTGCAGCATGAGATCCAGCCATATAACAATCAGTTTAAATCTTTTATAAAAACCTGAAATACAACATTTACCGAGATAGACACACACTGATATCAACAATCAGCACATGAATCTCAACAATGGTGGCAATCACAAATACAGTTTTTAGATAAACTGATTAATTCAGAACATCACTGAAAAGCTGCTAATTCACAACAAAACCAACAGCAAAAAATAAAAGCAAATATTTAGAATTAAACAAAATTATAGGACAATTCAGCTGCATCATTTATTCATGTTGCAATGCATGCTGGGAGTTTTGTACTATGCTGGTACCCAGCATGCATTGCAGCAAAGTACTATTGATTGTCACCATTGTTGCGATTCATACGCTTATTGTTGATGTCTGTGTGTGTCATCAAGATCTGACTATTTCATGCTCATGTTTGTTTAAGTCTTTTAACTTATTATTAATATTACTGGGTCTTATGCTGCAGTAGAAAAGGGTTTGTTTTGTGATAAAATATTAATCTGACAACATAACTGTTAAATTATAAGTACATCAGTGAATCCGTCTATTTCATGATGATTATAAAACCATCATCAGGTAACCATCATCACCTAATCTCATTTAAATCATTTAAATTACTCCATATTTAATATAGCCTACACAGATTTTTTGGGGCTACGATAAGGTCCAGTTCTGGTTTATTTCTTTATTTTTGGCTGACGTGGCATTGCTATGCAGAGGTGTAAAGTCCAGTTTCAGAAAGTAAAAGTCCTCCTCAGTATTTTGTTCCAATCACCTGGATTTGCTAATTCAGACAGGAGAGAGAACTAATTCGTGAAATCAGCTGACTGGGTTTATGGGGGGAATGAACATATAGCAGAACGTTTACTCTTTGGCCCCTGGATTACCCACCTCTGGTCAGCATAAGCCAATTCTTTTATTTCATGTTTGTTAAAATATTTAAATCGATTGTTATATTGCTGGATCTCAGGGTTTGTGCTGTGAATATATTAGTGGAACAACATAATGTCAGATTATAAAAACCTCAGTGGATTAGGTTGTTTCATGAGGATTATAAAACCATCAACAAGTAACCATCATCAACTGATCTCATTTCATTTTAGCTTTCTTTGCTGCTGCAAATGTGTTTACCAAATACACTGTCACAACGGCCAATAAGCAAATAAATAAACCAGAACTGGACAGAACAAAACATTATCTGAGCCACAAAATCTATTAAATATGGAGTCATTTCAGCCTTAATAAGCTGTTAACAAGCAGAATCACTGAAGGAAAGAAGAGAACAGAAAAAGAGACGAGCAGAAACACAAGAACTACAACTGACTTCAGACACAGCCTTAGATGAAATCAACTGAAGAGAAAAGAAGACATTAAATCTGCATGTGAAGATCTCAGCAACAACTCCACAAACAGCATTACCAGTAATTCTTAATGTACTCAAACATTTCAAGTTAAGAACAATTAAAATGTATAAGTACAAAATAAAAATCTGCTAGTTCTGCATACTTAAATTTTTTAAGTTCTGAAATTCAAAGTTTGAGGCAATTGATTGCCTTAAATGTTTTGAGTTCTACCAACTTATTCGGGTTTACAGTGCAGTCGATTTATGCAAATTAAATTATTTAGCTTGAGTTTTAATTCAGTGCATATGTGACCCGCCACGGAAACCAGGGACACAAGTCGGCAGCACAACTTACGAGCAAAATGAGAAAGAAGCGTTTTTTTTTCAAAACTGGTGATTTTCGCTTTTTTGCAGAATCTGTTAGTTGAGATCACGAAGAAGCCTCTCCATGTTTTAGATATCAATATTGGTATATTTAAAATCGTATAATTTTAGGTTGAAATCGGCTTGTTTTGTGAGATTCTAGCTCGCAGTAGGGGCGTGTCATTGTCTGTGTGTATTTCCATACTGGATAAGCCAGCTTTTGTTTCTTTTGTTATTGCCCCCGCCCTCCAAGGGAACAGCGTGGTAGGACTGGGCAATATTGATATATTTTTTTAGGGCTGGGCGATATATCGCAATCGCAGATTGTTAGGCGCATCTCGTCAGTAAAGCCGGTTCCTTGATTAGTAGTAAATCACCATCACCTGCTTTCAGATGTAGCGGCATTTACTACACAGAGCCGTAGTTAACTGACAAGCTGAGCAATATCGCATAATTATCGCAGACGTATCGCCTGCGATAATTAATGCGATATGGCTCAGCTTGTCAGTTAACTACGGCTCTGTGTAGTACAGAGGTCCTCAACTCTGGAGCGCGAGATCCACTTTCCTGCAGAGTTTAGATCCAACCCTAATCAAATACACCTGAACAAGCTAATCAAGCTCTTCATGATTAATACAACGTTACAGGTACACAACAAAATCCCCAGTGTTAAATCAACATTGCTCAAGTACATATTGTCCCATTCTACAGAGTGTTAAAAGTGTTAAAGTTAATGAGATAATTAAGTGTTTAATTAAGAGATGATTGAGCATTAGTGATGAACACCTGAATCAATGGAGGAAAGAGGAACACAAGAACTACAACTGACTACAGCCACAGCCTTAGATGTCTACAAACTCCACAAACAGCATTACCAGCTTCACTTATTACTAACCAGATTGATTTGATTTCTGCCATGCTTCTACGGAAGTTATTTTTGAGAATTAACAGAGGTTTAAATGTTGATATTTTATTGGTAAAAATATAATGCCACCATTATAGAGATCAGTGTTTGCTTTAGTTGGGCTGTTGACCCGTCACTCTCTATGATCGATTTTATTCAGCAACAACATATATAATGTTTTAAAAGCAGTAAAATCAGAATATGATAGGATGTCATTGGAACCTGAACTTATTGAATGTAAAATCTCTAATCAGTTTTATCATTAATTCATTTGAGGGGTTTGCATTGTCTACCCTGTACATCCATTATTTATCGTGTGAAATTTTAAAACTGTTAAGTGCATACAAGATATTATTCTGCAGTTTTTACCAAACTCACATACAGCAAAAATCTGCATACAAATCTCAACAATGGTGACAATAAACAAAAAGTTTCATGCTGCAATGCATGCTGGGTATCACAATTTGACAAAAATCCCAGCATGCACTGCAGTATGGATAATTATTGTCACCACTGTTGAGGATTGTATGGTAAGTGTTGATGTCTAAGTGTATAGTTTCGGGAGCATTTTCAGCACTGACAATTGTTTAATATAACTTTTTTTTTTACACATTTACTAAACCTGAATCAATAACCAAAATAAAATATTACATTTGTGACAATTGAACTTTAACAAATATCTCTTTATGAGTTTCTTTCAAAAGTCTTGCAAGCATAAAAGCATATTTGTATTTTGAACTTTTTGTTCAGCAAAGCTCAAGTGTTTATCATATTGCAAATGCTTAAAAAAGCTGCCTTTGGAAATTCAATGGGTCACGAGATCAACTAAAGCAAACATTGACCACCATAATGGTAGCACACTTTTTTGATCACTTTGTTCATCATCAACTCTCAACAATCAATTCCGTTGACTTGTGACAAAAATAAAGTCAGTCTGGTTAGTAATAAGTGAAGTTGGTAATGCTGTTTGTGGAGTTGTTTATTCCTCCTCTGCTGCGATCTTCACAGATTTAATGTTTTCTTCATTTGATTTCAACTAAGGGTGTGGTTGAAGTCAGTTGTAGTTCTTGTGTTTCTCTTTCCTTCAGTGATTCTGCTTGTTAACATCAGGTGTTCATCACTAATGCTCAAACATCACTTAATTAATTATATAATTATCTCATTAACTTTAACACTCTATAGTTTGGGACAATATGCACTCTGAGCAATGTTGATTTAACATTGGGGGTTTTGTTGTGTACCTGTAACGTTGTATTAATCATTAAGAGCTTGATTAGCTTGTTCAGGTGTGTTTGATTAGGGTTGGAGCTAAACTCTGCAGGAAAGTGGATCTCGTGGTCCAGAGTTGAGGACTCCTGGTGTAGTAAATGCCACTACATCTGAAAGCAGGTGATGGCGATTTACTAGTAATCAAGGAACCGGCTTTACTGATGAGACGCGCCTAACAATGTCATGCGATATATCGCCCAGCCCTATATTTTTTAAATGGGATATGGAATTAGACCATATCGCATCGATATAGTTCAAAGTTGCGCTGTGATCCTTGCTGCAAGCAGTCTGAGTGCTTTTGAAGCAGTCTGCGTCTCAACAGCCCAGTGTACAACGCGACAAATACTCACATTAAATGTTTACGCAGAGGAACAGGACACTGCAGTTCTCAAAAGCTCATTATTTGCATGTGCTTTAAAGCCTTGCCGGTTAAACATGTCATTCGCTGCTGAAGCGCTTTCTAATGCGCTTTTCTGAGCGCAAACAGCCGACGCGCGCATGCACTAAAAGCCTGTCTAACAGCGCCTGGATACTGGACTAAGTTATCTTTCGAGTCTTTTTGAGCTAATACTGTCAAATACACTCAAGGTTTACATAACCCAGTCAACACGGTGATCTCACAGTGATCTCATCATGTGGTCACAACGTGAGCAATGTGAGTTCACAGTGAGCTAAAAGTGTAACCTCACAGCACACTCACTGTGTGCTCATGGCCGCAATATGAGCTCATCCCAGCAAGAAATGTTATTGTTCTATGAATATTTTGAGAGCATTGTATTATGTTATGGTTTCTGTAGCTAATTTTATTTTTGTTACCAGAATGTTCTCCTAAAAAGTAGGATAACAGTCTCTAAAAACATTTTAAAAATGTTTAGTGATTACATTGATAGAACATTATCCCCTAACATTATTATAAGGGTTTAGCGGGAAGTTTCCCAGCAGACACAGGACTGATCCTCTTAAAAGAGGTTTAGATGTCGAAGTTGGTTTGAAAGTAGTTGTTTGGTTTGGTCACCATTATGGAGATCAGTGTTTGCTTTAGTTGGCCTCTTGACCCTTATATTATTAACTTTAGGTTTTGTGTGCCTGTTGTTATTATAACAGACAGATGAAGAAAGAAAAAAAGTGATCTATTGATTATGTTATGACAATCATAATTTGACCTTGATCACTGAACCCTTATTTCTGATTCAGATTTATGTTGTTTATTACAGCATAACTGTGATTCTACATAAATATCCAGAATTTTTTATAAATAAATACGGAATTATTTATTTTAAAGTTGTTTTGAAAAAAAATCTTCATTTTAGGCACACACAGACATGAAGATTCAGTCTATGCATCTCAACAATGGTGATGAGCAAAATATTCAATTAGGAAAAGGAAATTACTTCGACGAATCAGATCATAATTTGTTAATTCCGCAATGCAGGATGGGAGCCATTAATGAGTTGATTGGTGGCAGCCACTGCAACATGCTTTATTATTGTCACCATTGTTGAGATTCACAGGCTGATTATTGATGTCTGTGTTTTTGATCAGAACAACTACTATTGGATTATATTAAAAATACTGAAAATCATATGATTTAGAATCAGAGAGCTGCTGAATTAACAAGTTAAACCAAACTATCTAAATATGTTTTGATCATTTTAGATCACAATATGATTATGCCAAAAAATAACCAACACCATCAGATCACAACTTCTCTTTGTCCATCTGACTGTTATTAATCAGTAACAGCAGACAAGCAAATTCTAAAGTTAATAATATAAGGGTCAAGAGCCCAACTAAAGCAAACACTGATCTCCATAATGGTGGCTTACAATTTGAGATTTTGTCCTTCTGTGATTCTGCTTGTTATCATCAGGTGTTCATCACTAATCATCAATCATCACTCAATTAATAACTTAATTATCTCATTAACTTTAACACTCTTGAGAGTTCATTTAACACTCATATTTCAACACTTTACACTCTTGAGTGTTCATTTAACACTCATATTTCAACACTTTACACTCTTGAGTGTGGACTCATATAAACTCCCAGGAGTGTTAATTTAACACTGGAGTTTTTGCTGTGCACGTCCAATAACATTTTTAGCTGGGATGAGCTCATATTGTGACCATAATATGAGCACACAGTGAGTGCACAGTGCGGTTACACTTTTAACTCACTGTGACCTCACATTGTGATCATATGGAGAGATCACTGTGAGATCAAAGTGTTGACTGGGAAAGAAAGTTGGTTATGTCTAAACTGAAAGCAAACCGAGAAAATTGAGAGAAATCTGCGTGTCATATTATGCGTACATATTAGACGCGTTGCTTTCAGGTCTTAAAGAGACAGTAGCCCTAATAGTAAACATGCAGCCACTTGTCCTTAAAGGGATTGTTCACCCAAAAATAAACATTTTGTCATTCTTTACTCACTCTAATGTTGTTCCAAACCTGTATTTATTTATTTATTGTGCTGAACACAAAAGAAGATATTTGGAAGAATGTGGGTAACCAGACAGTTGCTGGTCCCCATTGACTACCATAGGAAATAAATATAGAAGTCACTGGGGAACATCAACTGTTTGGTTACCCACATTCTTCCAAATAACTTCAACAGAATAAAGAAACTTATTCAGGTTTAAAACAACTTGAGAGAGTAAATGATGACAATTAAACATTTGGGGAGAACTATCCATTTAATGTTAATAAAACAACATCACACACTGCTCTTGACTGAGAACTTTAATAGTAACTTTAATAAGAATCAATGTATAATTTATACAGTGAAGTCCATATTTGGCTTTGACTTTCACTGAACATTTGCTCTCACTTTGAGTAAAAAATATCGGTATATATATCATATATCGATTATTCAGTCTAAATATATCGGGATAAGACTTTTGGTCCATATCGCCCAGCCCTACAGCGTGGTTACTTATTATGCAGCGCTGTAGCGGCTCTATCTGATATCAATAGAGTTGCCTATACAGTTTTATCGGTAGATGCTAAGAGACATTTATTTATATATTACCTGTTTGCAAACTTTTTTTTTTTCTTTGATGGCACATTTTCCTGACCTTTTTGCTCCCCCATGTGCTTTACAGCTTTACAGGGGGGCATGGCTTATCTAAATGAGATGGGGTATGGCTTATCTAAATGAGATGTAAATGAGCCCTATTGTCACTCCCAGCAGCAGAGAGGTGAGAACTGCTCAATCTTTAGAGGCAGATTTCTCCACTTTTAATTTTTTTGAGTGCCTACCTTCAAATGACCACAACTTCTCCAAATATTATCAGATTTCCATGTGTTACACATCGTTGGAAAGCTTGGAGACTACACTTTCAGAATCTGTGAATAACTCAAAATGCCCCAGAACCGACATGTGTCCTTACTTTCCGTGACCGGTCACATATGTATTATTTGTATAGTAGCATACTGTAAATTAGATTACAGTAAAGAACTGTACAACTAACAGTAATTTTTACTGTAAAAAAAGCCTGGTAAGGTCTAACAGTGTAGGCTACAGGAAAATACTGCACTGTAAAACCCAACAAGTTAAGCTAACTCATTTTATTTGAGGAAACCGATTGCCTCAATTAATTTAAGTTTATAAAAAACAATAGTTATGAGTACTCTGAACTTATTTTAATCGAGTTCACTAAAACAATAATATTTCTTAATACTGTATATAGCTGAAACTTCGTTTTCTTGAGTAAAACAGTGAAATAACAAACTTTAAATGAACTCACAGCACTTGCAGTTCCTGATAGCTCACAATATCACACACAAAGTCAAATCCAATGAGTTAAGCTAACTCATTACATTTGAGGAAACAGATTGCCTCAATTCATTTAAGTTTATAAAAACAATAGTTATGAGTACTCTGGAATTATTTCAGTTGAGTTCACTAAAAGTAGATATTGCAGTCAAGAAATTAAGTGATTAATTAAGAGATTAATTAAGAGATGATTGAGCATTAGTGATGAACACCTGATGTTAACAAGCAGAATCACTGAAGGAAAGAGAAACACAAGAACTACAACTGACTTCAGACACAGTCTTAAATGAAATCAACTGAAGATAAAAGAAGACATTCAATCTCCGAAGATCTCAGCAGAGGAGGATTGAACAACTCCACAAACAACATTACCAGCTTCCATTATTACTAACCAGATTGATTTGATTTCTACCATGCTTCTACAGAAGTTGTTATTGTGAATGAACAGAGGTTTAGATGAAGATGATTTATTGAGTTTCATTTAAAGACACCATGATAGTGGTCAGTGTTTGCTTTAGTTGGGCTCTTGACCCTTGACTTTACAACACCAGTTTTTTTTTCTGGCTGCTGTAACTGAGTGTTTATATAACACATTTGTTATGGCACAAAAGCCAAAAGAAAATTTGGTGTCTTGATTCTCTGACCTCTTCTAGAGAATAATCTCTGATTAAACAGGTGATATATAACTTGTATTATTCATTATAAAATAACTGTGATTTGGCCATAAGGCCCATTGTTGTTACAATCATATTTTAAAAACCTCTATGTTATCATGCTGATTTACACAGACATCAAGAATCAGTATATGAATCTCAACAATGGTGACCATTAAAAACGATTCATGCTGCAATGCATGCTGGGAGCCATGGATAATGTTTGTATTATGGTAGTACCCAGCATGCATTGCAGTATGAATATTTTTAAATCATTGTTGAGATTCATATGCTGATTCTTGATATCTGTGTTACTTTTGGTGATGAATGACATTTTCTGTAAAATCCTTCATACTATCTCTTAGTCATAACATTGGTAGTTCTTATGATGTAAAATCGTAGTTTCAAATACATCTAATAATATAATCAGGGATAAGACCCTGAATGAAAACAGTGAATAAAATCAATAGGTGATGTTTGTCATTATCAAACCTTGACCATCATCATCCAAACACACTTTTCCTTGAATATTGTGCTATAAGAAATGCTTTATAAACACTCAATTACAGCAGCCAAAGAAAAAACTTGTACTCTAAAGTACAAGGGTCAAGAGCCCAACTAAAGTACACGCTGATCTCCATCATGGTGACCTTAAACCTTGTATTTCTTGTGTTTCTCTTTCCTTCAGTGATTCTGCTTGTTAACAGCAGGTGTTAATCACTAATGATCAATCACCACTTAATTGATGATTAATTAACTTAACTATACAATTATTATTCAATTATCATTCTGGGATCCAGAAATGTTCTATAACTCATTCAGTTTCAGTTCTGTTTCAGTCCTTCAAGCCACTTCAAGTTTCGGTATTATTTGAGTGCAGTGAAATCAATTTAATTGAGTAAATATTACTGTTAGGTTTTACAGTGTGTGAATTAAAGTCCTCAAAGTCGACACTCAGAGGCTATTCCAAGTCACACCCTATACCCTCATTCACTATTCCTTACATTAGTTTACTAATATAGTCCACTTGGCCAAGTGAATAAAAACAGGTAGTTAATTCAGACACTGATGAACACCTGCTGTTAACAAGCAGAATCACTGGAGGCAACGGAAACAATTAGAATAGAAAAAATTAAATCAACTGAATATAAAATACATTAAATGTCTTTTATCATATTTGATGTTATCTTTTTTTGTTGATTGTCAAGATTCTTTTGCTGATTCTTGCTGTCTGTGTGTGTCTAAATGATGCCGTAGTTTAAAGGTGCATTAAGCAACTTTTCATGTTAAAAATACCCGTTTTCTAACTCATACATGCTTAAACAATTACCTGATGGGCTGAATGAGGCCTTCTCTGATCACTGAGATTGTCTCTATAATCCTGTAAAGTCAAATAAATAAGAGGGATTCGGGCCGGAATTTTAGACTGGGCGTGACGTCATGCGCGTTCACGGCACGCTCACATAGCTATCCCAGTCAACACTTTGATCTCACAGTGATCTCTCCATATGATCACAATGTGAGGTCACAGTGAGTTAAAAGTGTAACCGCACTGTGCACTCACTGTGTGCTCATATTATGGTCACAATATGAGCTCATCCCAGCTAAAAATGTTATTGGACGTGGACTCCAACATCACTCAGATGTCAAATTTTGGTTGAAAATTAAAATTGGGTTGACGTCTAAACATTTTTCTGATGTCAGGATCCAACTTTATTAAACAACTCCACAAATAGCATTACTAGCTTCACTTATTACAAAAAAAGAAAAGAAACCCGGAGTTTTTGCTGTGTATATACTTCACATTTTCTCTTTCTTTAAAAAACACATCAGCCAGAGAAAAACTAACATCAAATAGTCAAGGCCAAAGAGCCCAACTAAAGCAAACACTGACCTCCATAATGGTGACCAAACCAAACAACTACTTTCAAACCAACTTCGACATCTAAACCTCTTTTAAGAGGATCAGTCCTGTGTCTGCTGGGAAACTTCCCGCTAAACCCTTATAATAATGTTAGGGGATAATGTTCTATCAATGCGCTGTGAGGTTACACTTTTAGCTCACTGTGAACTCACATTGCTCACGTTTTGAACACATGATGAGATCACTGTGAGATCAGATTTATGGTAACGTATAGTGCCATTTAATTGTTTATTACCTTGAGACAATTGAGTGTACTTTTTTGACCGACTGTGTAGCTTTGAGCTTTTACAAAGTAACAACTTATATTGTTCATCAACGTGTTTCCATAACAATACAATCATAAGTGGATACAGTAAACACATAACACAGTTCAACATGGAGATAGATGGAAATAAAAAATGAAGTTTTCTACACTGTAAAAATGAAAACATAGATTTTATTTATATCTAATTAATAAAAATGAGGCAACAGATTACAAGCAATTTAATTAATTAAATTTAACAAATTAGAATTGAGTAATAATTAATCAAATTAATTCCTTAAATGTTACACTGTAAAAATTAAACATAGATTTTATTTATATTTAATTAATAAAAATGAGGCAACAGATTACAAGTAATATTATTAATTAAATTTAACAAATTAGAATTGAGTAATAATTAATTATTTATAATTCCTTAAATGTTAACCATTTAAAATGAGTAAAATTTACAAAATATATGTTATTGCCAACATTGAAGACACCTGATGTTAACAAGCAGAATCACTGAAGGAGAAAACCATAATTAAAGTCACCATTATGGAGATGAGTGTGTGTTTTAGTTGGGCTCTTCACCCTTAAATTATTAACTTTAAGTTTTTGTTTGGCTGCTGTACATGAGTTATAACAGCCAGATGAACAAACGGTGATCTGATGGTGTTGGTTGTGTTTTAAAATAATCATTATTTCACAATCATTTGACCTGAATCACTGAACTAAAATGGAGCACAAAGTTAACTTTATTAACTATAGAATTACTGGCCTTGTACACCATAATATTTTTAACTTTTACAATGTAATTAAATAATTTCTAAAAAGTTTCTCTTGTACAAAAAACAAACAAATCATGAATCTGCCTGTGCATCTCAACAATGGTGACATTTATAAAGCATGTTGCAGTGCATTCTGGTTTGCACCAATCACACAACTCATTCATGGCTCCCATCATGTATTGCTGCATGAATAAATAATGAGCTCAGAGGTTGTCACCATTGCTGAGATTCATACGCTAAATCTTGATGTCTGTGTGCGCCTAAAAAAAAAACATATATATTTTTTATTATTATTAATTTGATCATTTGGATTTCATTGAAAAGGATAATAATATTATGCAGCTAGAATTAATAAAATAAATTTAACTCATAAATTGGACTCTACATGAGATCAGTGATTCAAGTCAAATGATTGTGAAATTATGAAACACAACCAACACCATCAGATCAACGTTTCTATGTGTTCTTCTGGCTGTTATAACTCATGTACAGCAGTCAAACAAAACTTAAAGTTATTATTTTAAGGGTCAAGAGCCCAACTAAAACACATACTGATCTCCATAATGGTGACTTTAATTATGGTTTTCTCCTTCAGTGATTCTGCTTGTTAACATCAGGTGTCTTCAATGTTGGCAATAACATATATTTTGTAAATTTTACTCATTTTAAATGGTTAACATTTAAGGAATTACAAAATATATGTTATTGCCAACATTGAAGACACCTGATGTTAACAAGCAGAATCACTAAAGGAGAAAACCATAATTAAAGTCACCATTATGGAGATGAGTGTGTGTTTTAGTTGGGCTCTTGACCCTTAAAATAATAACTTTAAGTTTTGTGTGGCTGCTGTACATGAGTTATAACAGCCAGATGAACAAAAAGAAATGTTGATCTGATGGTGTTGGTTGTGTTTCATAATTTCTCAATCATTTGACTTGAATCACTGATCTCATGTAGAGTCCAATTTATGAGTTAAATTTATTTTATTAATTCTAGCTGCATAATATTATTATCCTTTTCAATGGAATCCAAATGATCAAATCAATAATAATAAAAAATATATCTGTTTTTTTTTTTAGGCGCACACAGACATCAAGATTTAGCGTATGAATCTCAGCAATGGTGACAACCTCTGAGCTCATTATTTATTCATGCAGCAATACATGATGGGAGCCATGAATGAGTTGTGATTGGTACAAACCAGAATGCACTGCAACATGCTTTATAAATGTCACCATTGTTGAGATGCACAGGCTGATTCATGATGTCTGTTTGTTTGTTTTTTGTACAAGAGAAACTTTTTAGAAATTATTTGAATTACATTGTAAAAGATAAAAATATTATGGTGTACAAGGCCAGTACTTCTATAGTAAATTAAGTTAACTTAAGTCACAAATTGTACTCCATTTGAGTTAAGTGATTCAGGTCAAATGATTGTGAAATAATGATTATGTTAAAACACAACCAACATCATCAGATCACCGTTTGTTCATCTGGCTGTTATAACTCACGTACAGCAGCCAAACAAAAACTTAAAGTTAATAATTTAAGGGTGAAGAGCCCAACTAAAACACACACTCATCTCCATAATGGTGACTTTAATTATGGTTTTCTCCTTCAGTGATTCTGCTTGTTAACATCAGGTGTCTTCAATGTTGGCAATAACATATATTTTGTAAAATTTACTCATTTTAAATGGTTAACATTTAAGGAATTAATTTGATTAATTATTACTCAATTCTAATTTGTAAAATTTAATTAATAATATTGCTTGTAATCTGTTGCCTCATTTTAATTAATTAAATTTAAATTAAATCTATGTTTTATTTTTTACAGTGTAACATTTAAGGAATTAATTTGATTAATTATTACTCAATTCTAATTTGTTAAATTTAATTAATAATATTGCTTGTAATCTGTTGCCTCATTTTTATTAATTAAATATAAATAACATCTATGTTTTATTTTTTACAGTGTAACATTTAAGGAATTAATTTGATTAATTATTACTCAATTCTAATTTGTAAAATTTAATTAATAATATTGCTTGTAATCTGTTGCCTCATTTTAATTAATTAAATATAAATGAAATCTATGTTTTATTTTTTACAGTGTACTATCCGCGTTTTTCCCTCACACATAAGTGTGTAATTTACTCAATTGCCTTTCCTTTCACATATTTAAAATGACTTGCAGATTTATAACTTTATTACCTCTGAAGACATTATGATTGTAAACAAAAGAGTTGCGGCTGATGCTCCTTTGGTTATGAACAGCTCGTGCAAGCGTGCGTGTGCATGTGGTCCATGAGCGTGCACATCTCTGGCTGCAGTTTTGCTTGCCGCCAGAGGTGGCGTAGTTCTGCAAAAACTCAGAATCTTGCGCTATGCACCTTTAGAGCTTCATAATGCATAACAATCTGTGTGCATTATGACAACAGAACAAAAGCTGTTGATTGTGTCTCATCAGCTCCAGTGATTCTGGATCCAAACTCGGCTCATACACGTCTCGTCCTGTCTGATGATCTGACCAGTGTGACGTACAGCTGGGACGAACAACCTCTTCCTGATAATCCAGAGAGATTTGACTTTCACGAGTGTGTTCTGGGTTCAGAGGGTTTTAACTCAGGAACACACTGCTGGGATGTGGAGGTCAAAGAGAGTGAATGCTGGTGTCTTGGAGTAACTACAGCATCAAACCAGAGGAAGGGACGTGATTTCTTTAACTCTGATGTCTGGAGTGTGCAGTATGATCCGTACAGACTGTCTGGGTCTGGTATTCCTGTTGAAGAGAAGCTTGATCGTGTGAGAGTTTATCTGGACTATGACAGTGGAACGCTGTTATTCTCTGATCCTGTAACTAACACACATCTACACACATTCACAACCACCTTCACTGACACACTCTTTCCATTCTTCTGCAATATTGATGAAATTAAATGTCTAAGGATTTTACCAGTTAAACTGTAACAACAGAAAATCACTGAAACATAATCTGATCCTGCCAATGAATGACTTGTGCCAGTTTATACACTGTAAAAAATAAAACATAGATTTCATTTAAATTTAATTAATTAAAATGAGGCAACAGATTACAAGCAATGTTATTAATTAAATTTTACAAATTAGAATTGAGTAATAATTAATCAAATTAATTCCTTAAATGTTAACCATTTAAAATGAGTAAAATTTACAAAATATATGTTATTGCCAACATTGAAGACACCTGATGTTAACAAGCAGAATCACTAAAGGAGAAAACCATAATTAAAGTCACCATTATGGAGATGAGTGTGTGTTTTAGTTGGGCTCTTGACCCTTAAAACAATAACTTTTAAGTTTTGTGTGGCTGCTGTACATGAGTTATAACAGCCAGATGAACAAAAAGAAATGTTGATCTGATGGTGTTGGATGTGTTTCATAATTTCACAATCATTTGACTTGAATCACTGATCTCATGTAGAGTCCAATTTATGAGTTAAATTTATTTTATTAATTCTAGCTGCATAATATTATTATCCTTTTCAATGGAATCCAAATGATCAAATTAATAATAATAAAAAATATATCTGTTTTTTTTTTTAGGCGCACACAGACATCAAGATTTAGCGTATGAATCTCAGCAATGGTGACAACCTCTGAGCTCATTATTTATTCATGCAGCAATACATGATGCGAGCCATGAATGAGTTGTGATTGGTACAAACCAGAATGCACTGCAACATGCTTTATAAATGTCACCATTGTTGAGATGCACAGGCTGATTCATGATGTCTGTTTGTTTGTTTTTTGTACAAGAGAAACTTTTTAGAAATTATTTGAATTACATTGTAAAAAATAAAAATATTATGGTGTACAAGGCCAGTACTTCTATAGTTAATAAAGTTAACTTAAGTCACAAATTGTACTCCATTTGAGTTCAGTGATTCAGGTCAAATGATTGTGAAATAATGATTATGTTAAAACACAACCAACATCATAAGATCACCGTTTGTTCATCTGGCTGTTATAACTCACGTACAGCAGCCAAACAAAAACTTAAAGTTAATAATTTAAGGGTGAAGAGCCCAACTAAAACACACACTCATCTCCATAATGGTGACTTTAATTATGGTTTTCTCCTTCAGTGATTCTGCTTGTTAACGTCAGGTGTCTTCAATGTTGGCAATAACATATATTTTGTAAAATTTACTCATTTTAAATGGTTAACATTTAAGGAATTAATTTGATTAATTATTACTCAATTCTAATTTGTAAAATTTAATTAATAATATTGCTTGTAATCTGTTGCCTCATTTTAATTAATTAAATTTAAATTAAATCTATGTTTTATTTTTTACAGTGTAACATTTAAGGAATTAATTTGATTAATTATTACTCAATTCTAATTTGTTAAATTTAATTAATAATATTGCTTGTAATCTGTTGCCTCATTTTTATTAATTAAATATACATAACATCTATGTTTTATTTTTTACAGTGTAACATTTAAGGAATTAATTTGATTAATTATTACTCAATTCTAATTTGTAAAATTTAATTAATAATATTGCTTGTAATCTGTTGCCTCATTTTAATTAATTAAATATAAATGAAATCTATGTTTTATTTTTTACAGTGTATTTAGTATGTGAAAGTCTAATTTTCGTAAAATGTAACTCAACATATTCAGAAACAGACAGTTAAAGCAGCAAAGGACAAGTTTATTTAAATTAGGGTCAAGAGTCCAAATAAAGAGAACGCTGATCACCATAATGAGTTTTTTTTTCTAATAAGACATCAATAACTAAACCTCTCAATAAGAAGTTTTGTATTCAAGAAATCAAGTCAAGCTGGATAATGAGTGAAAATGTTGAGATCTTGAGAGATCTGTTAGTGTTCACCCAGCAGGCACCATATGAGATTCTACACAGTTCAGCGCATTTGGATCGTCGTTTTTTTGGATCGGCATTCTGAGACTGTTTTTCAAAGATGGCTTCTGCCTGTATACGCGAAGTTGACTGTATGTATAAAATATCTTCTTATTAAACTGTCTGGACACTGTCAAAGTTCTCAATGCTTCGGTTTGAAGGTAGGGACCCTCATTATGCTACCGTGTTAGTGTGTGGCTATTTTGAGCCTTGTTAGTGGTATTAACCCAGACAGCAAACTAACTCCAGAACGGATCCGCCGCGGAGGTGGGCGGATCCGCAAAACGGGTCCGGAACGGAGTCCACTTGCACACCGCAACGGATCCGGAACAGATAAGGATTGCGGAAACGGGTCCAGACCAGATCCGCGGCAGACCCTACCCGTATCCGCTGATAAAGCAATCCGCCGCGGATCCGATCTGGACCCGTTTATGAAGCAGCGGATCTGCCGCGGATCCGATCTGGACCCGTTTATTTAGTGGATCATTTGTTCTGGAAACCTTTCAGATCCCTCATTCAAAACAAGTAATCTGGCCAATACTAGCTACAGACTCTCTACAAAAAGAAAAAAGTATCTCAACAGATTACAAGCAATATTATTAATTAAATTTAACAAATTAGAATTGAGTAATAATTAATCAAATTAATTCATTAAATGTTAACCATTTAAAATTAGTAACATTTACAAAATATATGTTATTGCCAACATTGAAGACACCTGATGTTAACAAGCAGAATCACTGAAGGAGAAAACCATAATTAAAGTCTCCATTATGGAGATGAGTGTGTGTTTTAGTTGGGCTCTTCACCCTTAAATTATTAACTTTAAGTATTGTTTGGCTGCTGTACATGAGTTATAACAGCCAGAAGAACAAATAGAAAAGGTGATCTAATGCTGTTGGTTGTGTTTTAACATAATCAATATTTCACAATCATTTGACCTGAATCACTGAACTCATATAGAGTCCAACTTATGTAGAAATATATATATATTTCATATAGGATCTATCAAATGAGTAAGGTTAACTATATTAATTAAATAGTCTTATTAATTTATTAATCACTGGCCTTGTAACACCATAATATTTTTAATTTTTGCAATTTTATACAAATAATTTCTATAAAGTTTCTCTCAAACAAAAAAGTGTCACACAGACATCAATGATCAGCCTGTGCATCTCAACAATGGTGACATTTATAAAGCATGTTGCAGTGCATTCTGTTTTCCACCAATCAAAACTCATTCATGGCTCCCATCATGCATTGCTGCATGAATAAATAATGAGCTTATGCTCGGAGGTGATCTGTTTGTCACCATTGCTGAGATGAATACGCTAAATGTTGATGTCTGCGTGTGTGCCTAAACAATTGTGTATATATGTATCATTTTTTTATTTGATTTGATCTTTTGGATTTCATTGAAAAGGCTAAAAATGTTACGCAGTTAGAATTAATAAAATAAACCCAACTCATAAATTGGGCTCTATATGAGTTCAGTGATTCAGGTCAAGTGATTGTGAATTAATGATTATGTTATAACACAACATCACCTTTTCTCTTTGATCACCTGACTGTTATAACTCATGTACAGCAGCCAAACAATACTTAAAGTTAATAATTTAAGGGTGAAGAGCCCAACTAAAACACACACTGATCTCCATAATGGAGACTTTAATTATGGTTTTCTCCTTCAGTGATTCTGCTTGTTAACATCAGGTGTCTTCAATGTTGGCAATAACATATATTTTGTAAATGTTACTAATTTTAAATGGTTAACATTTAATGAATTAATTTGATTAATTATTACTCAATTCTAATTTGTTAAATTTAATTAATAATATTGCTTGTAATCTGTTGAGATACTTTTTTCTTTTTGTAGAGAGTCTGTAGCTAGTATTGGCCAGATTACTTGTTTTGAATGAGGGATCTGAAAGGTTTCCAGAACAAATGATCCACTAAATAAACGGGTCCAGATCGGATCCGCGGCAGATCCGCTGCTTCATAAACGGGTCCAGATCGGATCCGCGGCGGATAGCTTTATCAGCGGATACGGGTAGGGTCTGCCGCGGATCTGGTCTGGATCCGCAATCCTTATCTGTTCCGGATCCGTTGCGGTGTGCAAGTGGACTCCGTTCCGGACCCGTTTTGCGGATCCGCCCACCTCCGCGGCGGATCCGTTCTGGAGTTAGTTTGCTGTCTGGGAACAAGCGATTTTATTTGTCATTACTCAATGCCCTATATACTACCCTAGTGAAAAAAAAGTATACTTTATTGTATTTGAAATATATTCCCTTTTTCAATAGTACATTGCAAATATACAAAAAAAAAATATACTATCTTTAAATATATTAAAAGTATATTAGCATCATGCTTTTTATCTATTTTTATAATACAACTTTTAACACACTTTAAAATAATAGTACTTTAGTATATTTTCTAAAAATATATTTAAAAGCAAGCACACTTTTAACATATTTCTAACAAGTGCACTATAAGTACATTGGTAATAAATATATGCTTAAATACACTTTTAAGAAATATGCTAAAAACAAGCATACTTTTAACATATTTCTAACAAGTGCACTATAAGTACATTGGTAATAAATATATGCTTAAATACACTTTTAAAAAATATGCTAAAAACAAGCATACTTTTAATGTATTTCTAACAAGTGCACTATAAGTACATTGGTAATAAATATATGCTTAATTACACTTTTAAGAAATATGCTAAAAACATGCATACTTTTAATTACTGCCCCTCCTTGAACTGCCACCTTAACGTGGTGGAGGGGTTTGAGTACCCGAATGACCCTAGGAGCTATGTTGTCCGGGGCTATATGCCCCTGGTAGGGTCTCCCAAGGCAAACAGGTCCTAGGCGACGGGTCAGACTAAGAGTAGTTCAAAAAACCCTTTATGAAGAAAATTAAAGCAAGGACCGTGACGTCGCCCGGTATGGCGCAGCCGGGGCCCCACCCTGGAGCCAGGCCCGGGGTTGGGGCTCGTATGCGAGCGCCTGGTGGTCGGGCCTCCCCCCACGGGGTCCGGCCGGGCTCAGCCCGAAGGAGCGACGTGGGGCCGCCTTCCCGTGGGCTCACCACCTGCAGGAGGGGCCGTAAGGGGCCGGTGCTTAGAGGATCGGGCGGCAGTCGAAGGCGGGGGCCTCGACAACCCGATCCCTGGACACGGAAACTAGCTCTAGGGACGTGGAACGTCACCTCGCTGGCGGGGAAGGAGCCTGAGATTGTGCGTGAGGTTGAGAGGTTCCAACTAGAGATAGTTGGAATCACCTCTACGCACGGCTTAGGCTCTGGAACCACACTCCTTGAGAGAGGATGGACTCTTCACCACTCTGGAGTTGCCCATGGTGAGAGGCGGCGGGCTGGTGTGGGTTTGCTCATAGCCCCCCAACTCAGCCGCCATGTGTTGGAGTTTACCCCGGTGAACGAGAGGGTCGTTTCCCTGCGCCTACGGGTTGGGGATAGGTCTCTCACTGTCGTGTGTGCCTACGGGCCAAACGGCAGTGTAGAGTACCCGGCCTTCTTGGAGTCTCTGGGAGGGGTGCTGGAAAGTGCTCCGACTGGAGACTCCGTCGTTCTACTGGGGGACTTCAACGCCCACGTGGGCAACGACAGTGTTACCTGGAGGGGCGTGATTGGGATGAACGGCCCCCCTGATCTGAACCCGAGCGGTGTTCAGTTATTGGACTTCTGTGCTAGTTACAGTTTGTCCATAACGAACACCATGTTCAAGCATAAGGGTGTCCATCAGTACACGTGGCACCAGGACACCCTAGGCCGTAGGTCGATGATCGACTTTGTGGTCGTTTCATCTGACCTGCGGCCGTATGTCTTGGACACTCGGGTAAAGAGAGGGGCGGAGCTGTCAACTGATCACCACCTGGTGGTGAGTTGGATCCGATGGCGGAAGAGGAAGCTGGACAGACTCGGCAGACCCAAGCGTACTGTAAGGGTCTGCTGGGAACGTTTGGCCGAGTCTCCTGTCAGAGAGATCTTCAACTCCCACCTCCGGCGGAGCTTCGACCGGATCCCGAGGGAGGCTGGAGATATTGAGTCCGAGTGGACCATGTTCTCCACCTCCATTGTCGAAGCGGCCACTCGGAGCTGTGGCCGTAAGGTCTCCGGTGCCTGTCGAGGCGGCAATCCCCGAACCCGGTGGTGGACACCGGAAGTAAGGGATGCCGTCAAGCTGAAGAAGGAGTCCTATCGGGCCTGGTTGGCTTGTGGGACTCCTGAGGCAGCTGACGGGTACCGGCAGGCCAAGCGAACTGCAGCCCGGGTGGTTGTGGAGGCAAAAACTCGGGCCTGGGAGGAGTTCGGAGAGGCCATGGAAAATGACTATCGGCTGGCCTCGAAGAGATTCTGGCAAACCGTCCGGCGACTCAGGAGAGGGAAGCAGTGCCCCACCAACGCTGTTTACAGTGGAGGTGGGCAGCTGTTGACCTCAACTGGGGATGTCGTCGGACGGTGGAAGGAATACTTCGAGGATCTCCTCAATCCCGCCGTCACGTCTTCCATTGAGGAAGCAGAGGCTGAGGGCTCGGAGGTTGACTCGTCCATCTCCCAAGCTGAAGTCACCGAGGTAGTCAAGAAACTCCTCGGTGGCAAGGCGCCGGGGGTGGATGAGATCCGCCCTGAGTACCTCAAGTCTCTGGATGTTGCGGGGCTGTCTTGGCTGACACGCCTCTGCAGCATCGCGTGGCGGTCGGGGACAGTACCTCTGGGGATGGCAGACTGGGGTGGTGGTCCCTCTTTTTAAGAAGGGGGACCGGAGAGTGTGTTCCAACTACAGGGGGATCACACTTCTCAGCCTCCCCGGGAAAGTCTATGCTAGGGTACTGGAGAGGAGATTACGGCCGATAGTAGAACCTCGGATTCAGGAGGAACAGTGCGGTTTTCGTCCCGGCCGTGGAACACTGGACCAGCTCTATACCCTCTACAGGGTGCTGGAGGGTTCATGGGAGTTTGCCCAACCAATCCACATGTGTTTTGTGGATTTGGAGAAGGCATTCGACTGTGTCCCTCGAGGCGGCCTGTGGAGGGTGCTCCGGGAGTATGGGGTCCGGGGTCCTTTGCTAAGGGCTGTCCGGTCCCTATACGACCGGAGCAGGAGCTTGGTTCGCATTGCCGGCAGTAAGTCAGACTTCTTCCCGGTGCATGTTGGACTTCGGCAGGGCTGCCCTTTGTCGCCGGTTCTGTTCATAATATTTATGGACAGAATTTCTAGGCGCAGCCAGGGGCCGGAGGGTGTCAGGTTCGGGGACCACACGATTTCGTCTCTGCTCTTTGCGGATGATGTTGTCGTGTTGGCCCCTACAGACCAGGACCTTCAGCATGCACTGGGACGGTTTGCAGCCGAGTGTGAAGCGGCTGGGATGAGAATCAGCACCTCCAAATCCGAGGCCATGGTCCTCAGTCGGAAAAGGGTGGCTTGCTCACTTCAGGTTGGTGGAGAGTTCCTGCCTCAAGTGGAGGAGTTCAAGTATCTTGGGGTCTTGTTCACGAGTGAGGGAAGGATGGAACGGGAGATTGACAGACGGATCGGTGCAGCTTCCGCAGTAATGCGGTCGATGTACCGGTCTGTCGTGGTGAAGAAAGAGCTGAGCCGCAAGGCGAAGCTCTCGATTTACCGGTCAATCTACGTTCCTACTCTCACCTATGGTCATGAGCTTTGGGTCATGACCGAAAGGACAAGATCCCGGATACAGGCGGCCGAAATGAGCTTTCTCCGCAGGGTGGCTGGGCGATCCCTTAGAGATAGGGTGAGGAGCTCGGTCACTCGGGAGGAGCTCAGAGTAGAGCCGCTGCTCCTCCACATCGAGAGGGGTCAGCTGAGGTGGCTTGGGCATCTGTTCCGGATGCCTCCTGGACGCCTTCCCGGGAAGGTGTTCCGGGCACGTCCCACCGGGAGGAGACCCCGGGGAAGACCTAGGACACGCTGGAGAGACTATGTCTCTCGGCTGGCCTGGGAACGCCTCGGTGTCCCCCCGGAAGAGCTAGAGGAAGTGGCTAGGGAAAGGGAAGTCTGGGCATCTCTGCTTAGACTGCTGCCCCCGCGACCCGGCCCCGGATAAGCGGAAGAAGATGGATGGATGGATGGACAAGTGCACTATAAGTACATTGGTAATAAATATATGCTTAAATACACTTTTAAAAAATATGCTAAAAACAAGCATACTTTTAATGTATTTCTAACAAGTGCACTATAAGTACATTGGTAATAAATATATGCTTAATTACACTTTTAAGAAATATGCTGAAAACAAGCATACTTTTAATATATTTCTAACAAGTGTGTAACCCACCCAATTAATTGAGGCTGTGTTTTCATGTATTTTCATGTATGATTTTATATTTTTCCTTGCCTAATGCAAGAAATGTTCAGACATATGTTTTATTATAATTTATTTCATTTATTATTTTGTTTTTGCTGAGGGCCGAAACTAATAAAGAATTGCGTTGATGGGTGCTGACGTCACATTCGCGCCAGCTCGTTGAACAGAGAGAGATGTGAGCCACATGTGTGGCTATCGTTTATCTTATCCATCGTCGTCAATATTCTTCTAATTTTATGTCTGAACTGTTTTATTGCATTAGGTAAGTCACAATTGTTTCATATTTTCATAAATAATGTTTAAGTTTGTGTTTGTTCATATAAGAAAATGTGGATGGTTAATGCTGTTCGTAATCGAGTATAAACTGGGCAATACAACACATGTAAAGTGTTTATGCTGTATTAGTATACTTGTTAAACCTGTTTACACATTTATGTTATGGGAATAATGTATTAAGTTTAAGAGTTATATGAATGTTTTATATGCATTTCGTGATGGTGCTGACGTCACATTCGCGCCAGCTCATTGAACAGAGAGATATGTGAGCCACGTGTGGCTATCGTTTATCTTATCCATCGTCGTCAATATTTTTCTGATTTGATGTCTGAACTGTTTTATTGCATTAGTTGGCTTGTTTCAACGCTCCGTGGTCGTGTTGGATTCGCGCAGTGAGGGAGAAACGCGCTGGATTCCGATGTGGAAGAATCGAGTCATCTTGGCGACTCTTTCACGAGGAAAAAGATTCGATTTGTTCATCGTTCATCCCTGCAAAGTCTGTAGGCATTTACCTTCAAACGAACTGAATTGAACTGAGTCAATTACATTTACATCTACACAAATTTAACTGAGTCAAATACACTTCTATCCAAATGAACTGAACGGAGTCATATTCGCACGAACTGAACTGAGTCCATCACACTGAACTGAGTCAATTGCATTGCACTCAGACTTCATCACACTTACAAGGTTGAATTTAATTATTTTATTTTCATTTTATTTGATTGTCATTGATTGAATTGTATAGATATCTCATGTGATGTGTACAAAGTGATGCGTGCCTATGAAGTGAACAGCGAAGTGAGATTTCAGTGTACTGTTCAGTGAACTGATTGTTTCATTCATTAATTTCATTATTATTCATTAATTCATATTTCTGATTTTATTTAATTCCTTTGGTTCAATAATTTTTATTTTTATTTATCTGTCTAGTTAGGATTTTAGACACCAGTTAGTTTAAATAAGTGCAGTCACACATTATAATTTTTTAATATATTTTTTTATTAATGCAAGGTGTGACACCCCGAACCCAGGACTCCATATACTTTAAGTTGTGATTATAAGTATTTGGTGAGCTCAGACCCTAAGTAGATATTTTTCCTCCTTTTATTTTATGGTGTTATCCTATTAATGGGTTACAAGTGCACTATAAGTACATTTGTAATAAATATATGCTTAAATACACTTTTTAATGTGCATTTGTTATTGAAGACAAAGTGTGCTATTTGTAGTATTTGGATTAAGCCAAAGGTATTACGGAGAATATAATTTTTACTCAAACATAATAGACTTGTATATTGCTCGTAATGATTTTGTAATGTACTTGTAACACAGATAAAGTACACTTTATTATCACTAATCAAGTATGTATCTAGTCCCTACACAGGCATATACTTAAAGTATAAGTATACTTGAAGTTGTTCCAATTTAGTACACAAAAGTACACTAAATACACTTAAAGTTATGTTTTACTACAATTTAAATACAACTAAAATATACTTAGTACAAAATTAGTTGTTTCAAAATAGCACACTTAAAGTTAACTAATCCTTAACACACTTGAAGTATACACTGTTAGCCCTTACTGTAGAAAAAGCCCAAATTCTTACAATATCATACCATTTTCCATTAAAACAGTATATACAGGAATATACCTACAGGAATATACTGTGAATTAACAGCGCTCAAAGTCGACACTCAGAGGCTGTGTTCCCAATCACACCCTATACCCTCATTCACTATTCCCTACATTAGTTCACTAATATAGTCCACTTGACAGAGTGAATGAAAAGAAGTGAGTGAATTGAGACACTGATGAACACCTGATAAGCAGAATCACTGAAGGACAGAGAAACAAGAAAAAAAGAGAAACACAAGAAATACAACTGACTTCCAGCCACACTGAGTGTGAAACCAGTTTAACATGATTTATTTCAAGTTATTGTTGAGAATGAACAGGGATTTAGTTAATAATAAAGTTGTTGTCACCATGATGGAGATCAGTATTTGATTTAGTTGGTGTCTTGTACCTTGACTTAAAAACTTTTTCCAGTCTTCTCTCTCTGGCTGTTGTAACAATGAGTTTATAAAGCTCATTTGCTACGGCAAGAAAAAGTCTAGGGAAGTTGATCAGGTGTTTACCTTTTTTGGTTTTGTGATGATGTCATAATCATTCATGAGTTTTTGCTCTTTTTTGTATGTAAGCTATGAATTTATGGATTTAATACCATATATCTGATAATCTACAACATGAAATACAACAATATTTCTGAAATCAGGTCAACTGAATAATTTTTAAATCATATAGTGCATTAAAATTTTATTATCTCCTGTTTGTCTCAGGCACACACAGACATCAACAATCAGCGTATGAATCTCAAAAATGGTGATGATCAAAAGTTTCATGTCGCAATGCATGCTGGGTACCAGGATAGTATAAAACTCCCAGCATGCTCTGCTGCATGAATAAAACATTTAAAAAAAAATATTCCCACCATTGTTGAGATGCATGTTCTAATTTGTGATATCTCTGTGTTTCTACAATACAGTGTAGCTCTGTTGTTTTAGGTTATGCTTGTGTTATAATTAAATTAGTCATTGTTGCTGTTGTTTCACAGTGATGGTAACATAACACTTTTGAATGACAATAAAACTCTGTATGAGTGAGAATTAACTACTTAGTGAATGGACAGGCTATTTAGTGATTTTGTCATGATAGTGAATATAACCACAATCATTCACGAACTGTGTGTGTGCCCAAGTGTGGCTTGCAAAAACACAGTTCAAGCAGCAAGAGAAAACATAATGTTATGGCATCAGCAACCCAACTAAAGCAAACACTGATCTCTATAATGGTAACTTCAAATCAAACATTTTAAATTAAACATCTCAATAACAACTTCTGTAGATGGATGACAGAAATAAAGTCATACTGGTTAATAATACGTGTAATAATGTATTATGGCTGGAAGTCAGTTGTAGTTCTTGTGTTTCTCTATTTTCTGTTCTTGTGTTCCTCTTTCCTTCAGTGATTCTGCTTGTTAACAGCAGGTGTTCATCACTAATGCTCAACAATCACTTACATATTCACTTAATTATCTCACTGCGTCAATGTTACTTTTTACTCTTTGTAGTGTGGATTTTCCTGTGGGGTTGAAAGGGTTAACAGTGTAAGATAAAAAGACACACCCACGAAAAGTATTTAAACAGTAATAAACTGTAAGTTATAAAACAGGTTTATACTGGCAACACTGTTGCCAGTAGTTTACTGTAAAATGTAGTTTTTTGGGTCACCATTGTGCTGAAGAGTAGAGCCTGTGCTTCAGTACAGCAGAAGATCTAGAAACATCGATGATACGCTGCATGTTGCTTTATTTAACAGGCGGTGACTGTAATTGCTGGTCAAGTGGAAATCTTTTTATGTACTTAAGTTTTTTAGTGGTTTCTAATGAAAGTTTTTTAACTCTTTTCTCACATTATTAATGCATTACACATTTTAGTTAATACATTTAAATGACAGTTGGTCAATTATGGCAGTCAGTTTCTGCAAGGGAAATTAGTTTTAACTCGAGTTTTAATTTAGTGCATTTTACAGTAACAAACGGTATATTACAGTAAAATACTGTAGATTACAGTAAAGAACTGTACAATTAACAGTAAATTACTGGCAACAGTGTTGCCAGTATTTTACTGTAAAAAAACCCGGTAAGGTCTAACAGTGTACTTATAATTAGTGTGGCTGCAAGTATACTTATTATATATTTTTAATATATTTATGGTATATTTCTTGTATGTTTCGAAGACACTTGTAATTAATTTGTAATGTACTTGTAACACAAATAAAGTACACTTTAATACACTAATCAAGTATGTAACTAGTCCCTACACAGGCATATACTTAAAGTATACTAAATATACTTAAAGTTGTTCCAATTTAGTACACAAAAGTACACTAAATACATTTAAAGTTATGCTTTACTACAACTTAATTACTACTAAAATATACTTAGTACAAAATTAGTTGTTTCAAAATAGCACACTTTAAGTTAACTAATCATTAATACACTTGAAGTATACTAATAATTAGTCTGGCTTCAAGTATACTTAACATATTTTTTTTTCACCAGGGTAGCATTATAGGCTAAACAGTTTTTAGAGATAAAACTATTTACATTCGATAATCATGAAAACAAATCTCAGATAACAGTCGACTAGGTAACAATGTTTAATTAGACCAAAGGTTAATTTCTAAGTTCTCCTTTAAATCCAAATGATAATATAATTTACCAAAAAAAAAAACTTCTTGAAAGTATTCTAGCTAGGCCCACACAGACATCAAGGATTAGCGTATGACTCTCAACAATGGTGACAAACAAATCACCTCTGAACATAAGCTCATTATTGATTCATGCAGCAATGCATGATGGGAGCCATGAATAAGTTTTGATTGGTGGAATCCAGAATGCACTGCAAAATGCTTTATTATTGTCACCATTGTTGATATTCACAGGCTGATTCTTGATGTGTGTGTTTGAAAAAAAGATACAAATAGTTTTGTATGTGTAAAAGTTTTAAGAAATTAATTGGATTACTTTGTAAAAGTTAAAAATATTACGCTTTTCAAGTATAGTACTGCTATAATCAAAAAACTAAATGTAACTTAGATGTATATTGGGCTCTATATGAGTTCAGTGATTTAGGTCAAAAGATTGTGAAATAATGTTACAACACAACCAACACCTTCACATCAGCTATTCTCTTGGTTCAACTGACTGTTATAACTCACATACAGCAGCCAAACAAAATCTAAAGTTAATGATTTAAGGGTCAAGAGCCCAAACCAATTACGATTTTCTCCTTCAGTGATTCTGCTTTTTATCATCAGGTGTCTTCAATAATGCTCAATCATAACTCAATTAATCACTTAAT
Organism: Phoxinus dragarum; assembly: GCA_033366665.1. Lineage (NCBI taxonomy): Eukaryota > Metazoa > Chordata > Actinopteri > Cypriniformes > Leuciscidae > Phoxinus > Phoxinus dragarum. The sequence continues at coordinate 7,898 of JARPMJ010001877.1, read as the reverse complement.
TATCTCATTAACTTTAACACTGCTTCAGTGTTAATTTAACACTGGGGATTTTGCTGTGTAAAAAGTATTTTTTTCCTAAATAAAAATGTTAGTTGTACCAAAGTAAGAAAAATGATTTATGGTCTCTATAATAAACAATATTTTAACTTTGTTTGAATGTAAAAAAAAAAATTGTGTTAAAGACCTATTTTCATTTATATTAAATGAAATTTTAAAGTTTCAACCAAATAAAAAATATAGCTTGAGAAAAACTAATACATTTAGCTGTAACAAATTACAGCAATTTTTTTTAGGTTGGTCCAAAGTATAAGCCAGAAAAGTGAATTTATTAAGTCAGATCAAGTATAAAAAGTTATTTAAACTAATGACAAGCCATGTGCACTTTTTTTCAGTGAAGTAAGCATTATGTGAATGCTTTGCTAAAGAGATGCGTCTTTAATCTAGTTTTAAACTGGGACAGCGAGTCTGAGCCACGAACAATAATCGGAAGCCCATTCCAGAGTTTAGGAGCTAAATGCGAAAACGCCCTGCCTCCTTGAGTGGACTTAGATATCCTTGGAATGACTAAGATTTAGTTATCTTAAAGAGCGCGATGGATTGTAGGGAGATATAAGATCCATTAAATACACAGGAGCTAAACGCTTTATAGGTCAATAGCAATACTTTGTAATTGATACGGAACTTAATAGGTAACCAGTGTAGAGATGATAAAATTGGTGTTATATGATCATATATTCTTGACCTAGTAAGAACTCTGGCTGCTGCATTTTGGACTAACTTTAGCTTGTTTATTGAGGATACAGGACAACCTGATAATAAAGCATTACAGTAATCTAGTCTCGAGGTCATGAATGCATGAACTAACTTTTCTGCATCAGAAACAGATAGCATGTTACGTAGCTTAGCAATGTTTCTAAGGTGGAAAAAGGCTGAAATTAATTCCATGTTTTCTTATAATATTACCAAGTGGCAGCATATATATTGAGAATAGCAGAGGGCCTAACACAGATCCTTGCGGCACTCCATAGTCTACTGACGTTATAAGCTAAGATTGTTATATTAACAGATATTGTTATACACCCCAAAAAAGGGACTAAAATATAGCCTGTCCGTATGGGAGTTGAGGCATATAAACTAGCAATCAATCACACAAGCTCTGAGAGCTTTGCAACTTGACATTTAACTTTACTTTAACTACTAGAAAAGACTGGATGTAAATATATACTGTTGTATGGAATAAATAGAGACATATAAACCAGTGGCGGAGCCAGAGGGCTATTTGGGGTGGCAATTGCCACCCCAGACGAAGTCCTTGCCACCCCTGTTGCCACCCCACTGAAAACATTACACTGTTAGATTTTTACGAACATTACGAAAAACTTGAATTGAATTGAATTTCCCAAATCTCCCAGCGGACGTGAATGCATCCTTACGCTGCACGCTTGTGTGCTGTTGCTGCTACACTTTTCATTGGTTAAGCTGACACGCAGATCATTCGTGACGTGCTCCAGTCCAAACGGCTCAAAAACAACTCGGCAGCACACACAGGATCGATGACGAGCGTTTTGCTATGTAGGCCACGGCTTTTATTGGTATTAAATTAAACGAAGTACTGTTTTAACGGGAAGTAAGGGAGACGTTGCACTGTAGTGCTTAGCATTAATACTTCAAGAGCAATAGTCTTGTGAAACTGACTGACTAACTGTGCGTTCACACTGGACGCGAATAGCGCGTCAAATTCGCGCCTGCCGCGTCTAGTTTGACGCTTGAACATTTTGAATGCATTCGCGCGTCCAAGGCGAAATCCGCTTCTTCTGGGAGAGGCAAGTGCTAGGCGGGGAAAATTTTAAATACTACTGTTATTGTTGTTCAGTCGGAAATGTAGTTGTTTAAAGCTCTAATCTGTGGTTTGTTTATAAAGATATAGCGCCTATTTAAAAAATTTGATCTGACTTTTCGGGAGTTGTGAAATCCAGGTGATCACCGGCGCTTGTGTAACGTTAAAGTGTGTATGTCAGGTTAAATTTTTAATTTTGATTAACACAAAATAGTGAGGGGAAATACACGTTTGACAAGTTGATGTATTGTTTTGTATGTTTTTCGATTCCTAAAGGCAGAATATAAGATGAAAAAGTTCGTTATTTTCAGTCCTCCCTTAAAACTGCTCCTCATTCCAAACGAATCGTTTGACGTCATATGAGGGAGACGTCTCCCCAGCTCGCTGAGCTGTGTTGATAATTGCACGAGTGATAGAGCGAGAGAATTAGTGATTAGGACATTTATTTAGTTATTTAGTTAGTTATTTAAGTTAGGTCGTTAATATACGCAGGCGTATTTTCACGATGGTGAATTACTGCGTTTGTGCTGGGTGCAAAAACACCGTTAAAACCGGTCACAGAGTCCACTGTGTTCCGTGCCTGGGTCAACTTTGTTCGGACCAAACGCGCCGACTTCAGTGCTGCTTCGGTATCCAAGACTTCGGTCATTTGCAGCGCCCATTTCACTGAGAAGGACTACGCGGTTGGAGATCTCATGAGTTATAAAATGGGATTTAAAACCCGAGTGAGACTGGTAGCTGATGCGGTGCCTACGGTGTATGCTACTGTAGTAAAGCAGTCGATCGCGCCCGCGCCCCTCTCTCTCCCCTCTCCCTCTCTCTCACACACACACACACACACACACACACCAACCAACATATTCCAGCATTGCAATATTGACACCGATCGCAGCCTGTTCATTATAGCCACGGAGCTTCAGACAGAGCTAAGGCGGAGCTACAGATTAGGTGTCCCTAAATAACCCGCGTATCTAACAGTAGTTCCGCATTAATTAATTTGCACGCGAGTTTAATTAATTTTTATACTGTGTATTCTCCGTGTATATTCATGCACTGAACCGTGACACCCGTACCGTTTCGGTTCAATACGAATACATACCGTTATGCCTATACTTACCAGACACCTGACCAACTCTCCACTGGTTCTTCTTCACACCAGATATTTATGTTTCTTCGATATTAATTATTTACATTTCTGTTTGGCTCCTCATCTGTCTCCTGCCTGGGAGGCTCAAAATTGTATGGCTGTGGGCCATCGTATAGGTTTGAGGGGGATTTTGCATCTCCTCAGACTCAAAACTCTCCATACTTGAATAGAACTTTGTTGGCATGTCTCCCTCATATGACGTCACAGCTCAGCTGCGTTTTAAAAATATGATCTTGACAGAAATGGCTATAAAGCTTATTGTAGGGCAGTTACAGTAATAATTTAAATGATAATTACATTTTCACTCAGACATCTAAACCTTATTTAATATATCCAAAAAAAAATTTAACCTGACATACACACTTTAACCCGCCTGGAGCAGCCTCACCTCGGCTAGTCCTCCTGACGTTTCCCGCTGGTAAACGAGAAATGTTTAAATTCACAATCTATAGCTTCGGCTCTATTATATTAAACATATTTAAACATAAGTTAAAATACATTAATGACTCGTTCGTTATAACGTAGGTCAAACGACTTCTTTAATTAATGTTATGTGAGTTTTTCTTTTTCTTTACTTGTTGTTCTATTTTTGCTGTACACTGTTAACCCTTACTGTAGAAAAAGCCCACATTCTTACAATATTATACCATTTTCCATTAAAACAGTAATATACAGGAATATACCTACAGGAATATACTGTGAATTAACAACGCTCAAAGTCGACACTCAGAGGCTGTTTTCCAATCACACCCTGTACCCTAATTCACTATTCCGTACATTAGTTCACTAATATAGTCCACTTGAATGAAAAGAAGTGAGTGAATTGAGACACTGATGAACACCTGCTAAGCAGAATCACTGAAGGACAGAGAAAACAAGAACAGAAAAAAGAGAAACACAAGAACTACAACTGACTTCCAGCCACACTGAGTATGAAACCAGTTTAACACTATTTATTTCAAGTTATTGTTAAGAATGAACAGGTATTTAGTTAATAATAAAGTTTGTTGTCACCATGATGGAGATCAGTATTTGCTTTATTTGGTCTCTTGTACCTTGACAAAAACATTGACCATTCATCTCTCTCTGACTGTTGTAACAGTGAGTTTATAAATCTTATTTGCTGCTACAGCAAGAAAAAGTCAAGGGGAAGTAGATCAGGTGTTATTGGATTTGTGATGGTGTCATAATCATTCATGAATTTTTGCTCTTTTCTTAGGTAAGCTTTGAATTTATGGATATAATACCATATATCTGGTCATCTACAACATGAAATGAAGCAATATTTCTTTAATCAGGTCAACTGAAGAATTTTGAAATCATATAGTGCATTAAATTTGTATTAACTCCTGCTTGACTCAGACACACACAGACATCAACAATCAGCGTATGAATCTCAACAATGGTGACGATCAAAAGTTTAATATCACAATGCATGCTGGGTACCAGGATAATATAAAACTCCCAGCATGCTCTGCTGCATCCATAATAATTAAAATATATATATATATTCCCACCATTGTTGAGATGCATGTTCTAATTTGTGATATCTCTGTGTTTCTACAAGACTGCGTAGCTCTTTTCTTTTGGTTATGCATGTGTTAAAAATAAATTAGTCATTGTTGCTGTTGTTTTACAGTGGTGGTAACACTTTTAATTAACAATTAACCTCTGAACGACTTAGAATTGACTCCTTAGTGAATGGCTATATCTTGATTTTATGATGATAGTTAATAAAACCACAACCATTCACAAACTGTGCGTGTGCACAAGTGTGACTTGCAAAAACTCAGGTCAAGCAGCAAGAAATTAACTAATGTGTTGGCATCAGCAACCTAACTAAAGCAAACACTGATCTCTATAATGGTAACTTCAAATCAAACATTTTCAATTTAACATCTCAATAACTACTTCTGTAGATGTGACAGCAATAAAGTCAAACTGGTTAATAATACGTGTAATAATGTGTTATGGCTGGAAGTCAGTTGTAGTTCTTGTGTTTCTCTATTTTCTGCTCTTGTGTTCCTCTTTCCTTCAGTGATTCTGCTTGTTAACAGCAGGTGTTCATCACTAATGCTCAACAATCACTTACATATTCACTTAATGATCTTATCAATGTTACCTTTTACTCTTTGTAGTGTGGATTTTCCTGTTGGGTTGAAAGGGTTAACAGTGTAAGATAAAAAGACACACCCACAAAGAGTATTTAAACAGTAATAAACTGTAAGCTATAAAACAGGTTTATACTGGCAACACTGTTGCCAGTAGTTTACTGTAAAATGTAGTTTTTGGGTCACCATTGTGCTGAAGAGTAGATCCTGTGCTTCAGTCCAGCAGAATATCTAGAAACATCGATGAAACTCTGCATGTTGCTTTATTTAACAGGCGGTGACTGTGTCATTGCTGGTCAAGTGGAAATCTTTTTTTGAAAGTTATTATTGATTTCTAATGAAAGTTTTTAACTCTTTTCTGACATTATTAATGCATTACATATTTTAGTTAATACATTTAAATGACAGTTGGTCAATTTAAGGCAGTTGGTTTCTGCAAGTGAAATTAGTTTTAACTCGAGTTTTAATTTAGTGCATTTTACAGTAAAATACTGTAGACTACAGTAAAGAACTGTACAATTAACAGTAAATTACTGGCAACAGTGTTGCCAGTATTTTACTGTAAAAAAACCCGGTAAGGTCTAACAGTGTATACTTAATATATAATTTTTGACATTTTGTTGTTCTATTATTATTCTTAAAGGAACACTTCACCTCTGGAAAGATGAATGTGTATTTAAAATGGGTCATTTATGTAGAAGAAATGTGAAATTATTTTTGAATTTGGAGCCTTCTAGACTGAGAAAAGCCAGAAAATGTATTTTTGGCTTATGGGGATGAAAGACAACAACTCCCAGAATGCACTTGCTTCGCTGCCCTAGGAGGCCACGCCTACCGGTAAGAGATCACAGTAAACAACAAGGCTATGCTACTAGTGAGTCTCCGTGAGTCTGCCCGGTATTTTGATGTCGCCCAAAATGTCCAGGATTCGGCTTTTGCGTTCTACAGTCGCCATTCCTCATGTTTACTGTGGCGAGCAGGAACGAGACTGACGGCCGCGGAGAACGATGCGAGCCCGGTGGCGTGATTACTGATGAGTGGCGCCGGCGCCTGTGAGACGCACCGGTCTCGTATCTCTCACGGAGGAGCGGGAATTTTCCTAGCAATGTTAAAACGCACATCAAACGATCACTTGTTTAGCGTTCATGTAAACACTACATTCAGATTCACCGATCGGGATGAATTCAGTTAGATTGAAACAAAAGGTGTGCATGTAAACTATGAATGCGACTGCAGAAAGCAAAAGCCGAATCCCGGACAATTTGGACCATCTCGACGGCCGGACATGTCCGGGAAAAAGAGGATGGGTCACCGCTACTACTCAGCTTTCTCCACAGAATAAGAAACTGTTAGCTTAGCTTAAAGAATGGCTGACACTATATGTACATTCTGTGAGTGAGATCCCTCTATGGGCGTGTTGAAAACATGCGGAACAGCGCCTTCTACTGGATAAATGATGAGCTAGTGTTTGTAGTCTTACCCTTATTCAAAGAAATTTGACTTCCTGCTTTTTATGACGCAAAATGACGATTTTTGCGTCATAAAAAGCAGGAAGTGGAACACTTAAATCCTTATTTCTCCCATCTCAGAGGAAAATAAGGGAATAAACCATGACCATTCGAAATGTGACTGGGTTTCTAAAGATACAAAGTCTAATGCAAATGGGGTGAAGTGTTCCTTTAAGAATAATTATTATTATTCTTTAGCCTTGTTTTGACAGGTCCAAGTTTACCTCAGTTTTTGTTTACTACTGGACTTGATTAGTCCAAGGATATATTTTTATATGAAAAATATTCACTATTCAAAGTGAATACCCTATACTTGTTGTTCTATTTTTGCTGTATACTTATATAATTGTGTACATTTTGGAAAATAAACAACTTTAATTTAATCTATATAGCCTACATTTTGTGGAAAATAATTTATTTTGAGTGTAATTGAAAACTTTGTATATTGACCCCCCAAAATAATACCTTGTCACCCCTTTGCCACCCCTGTTTTAAAAGTCTAGCTCCGCCACTGAAGATAAAACAAAAACAAATAACTTAAGATACTATAGTCAAGTCAGTCAAGTCACCTTTATATATATATAGCCGCTTTTTACAATACAGATTGTTTCAAAGCATGGCTTTACAGAGATAACAGGAAACTAATGTAAAATTAAATGTCCCCAACTAAGCAAGCCAAAAGCCAATGGTGACAAAGGTGAAGAAAGTCAAAAAAGGCGACAGTGGCAAGGAACCAGTTGAAAACAGTGTCATAAACAGCCCTATAAACTTCCGTCATCTAAACAATATCAACATTATAACAATATGTAGGCCTATTATTATTATTAGTTGTTGTAAACCATATAATTATTATAAGAAAAACACTGAAATTTAAAACTAAATGTCAGAACAAAATATTAATAATTAGAAATCCTGATATTTGTATTCCTCCAGTGGTTTTCAAACCTGTCCTGAGCAAGCTACCCCAGCAGTGTGCATTTAGCCTCCCTCGTCTAACACACCTGACTCAACTCATTAGTGGAGACTGCAAGGCCTGGAGTGTGTGTCAGATTAGGGAGACATACAAAATGTGCAGTGCTGAGGTACTCCAGGACAGGTTTGAAAACCACAGCTGTAATGCATTCACTTTACCAAAATAGTTATTTCCTCTGATATGTGTGAAATTAGATGTTATCTGTGTATCCAGCAGGGGGCAGCAATTGATCATGCTTTTATTACTGAGTTTTTGACTTCCATTCTAAAATCATTGCATTTATTAGGGGGGAAAACTATTTTTATGTGGATATGAGTACTTT